>JAESVK010000410.1:333094-372350 GCA_017140935.1 Hamamelis virginiana
ACACACACTCTCTTCCCCACAATTTCATTCTTTCTTTCAAATTAAGCAATGCTGGAAAAAAAAAAGAAAAGAATCGGTAGCTATGTCTTTCAATTACTTGGAGTTAGAGAAATAAAAATAAAAAAACTCATTCAAACAAAACTAATTTATATATTGCATCATGGTTTTGAATCATACACATGCATCAGAAATTCAAGCTGCTGGTATTTTGTATTGAAAATTTTATCATCTCTGAAAGTGTTGAACTCAAATAAAGGATTACATGTCAATAACGTTATAAATATATATGTACAAATGTGTGTGTGTGTGTGTGTGTGTGTGTGTGTGTGTGTCGAGAGAGAGAAAGGGCACAAAAACCACTAGAAAATTAGTTACGAGATTTATAAATTAAAAAAAAAAAAGTGTACTAAAAACCAGAAATTGACGCGTGAAAGTAATTTTTGTGTCTGCTATATGTCCATACATTAATTAATGAAACTAGAAAACTTGTTTTAACTTAATGGCCTATGATTAAATAGAAGCATGCCCCTGGATAGAGTTGTTTGGTGATAAAAGATTTTGTAGCCAACCCTAGTAGTCATGGAATAAGACTTTGTTAAGTAGAGTAACCCTGTTTGCATTTCTAAGAGCACATTACATTATTATCCACAATATCTGCAAGTCTGCTAAGATATTTTGATGCAGCCACACCTAAATAGATGTGAATTGAAGAACAAAAAACTTTATACGAGTAAAACTATGCAAAACTAGTCTACAAATCACACAACAGCATCATCATCCACAGTAATTTTCCATGCCCCACTTGATGCTAAAACAGCTGAATAAATTTTGTTTGCTCCAAGGAAATACTAAAAAAAGAAAAAAGAAAAAAAAAATCCTTTATCTCAAAGCCTTGTTTTATCCTCATATTATCATTTTTTTTCCTTAAGAGATTCCTGCCCTCTACAATTTGTCATGTTCTTGAGAATACAACTCATGCTATATACAATAGGAATGAATCTCAAAGATCAACATCCTCATTTTGAAATCAAGCATACTCACAAAATATAGCATTAAATTATTGGAAAATATAAATAGATGTACATTTTATCAGATATGCATGTGCACAAACTCATATATATATTGGTAGGTTATTGTGGAAAGCTTTTTCCAAAACATCTTGTGGCACCTTCCTAAATTCATTTTGTTCTTGTCACATGGATAACAGAACAAAGACGACTTGGAAAGATTAAGGTGAATGCAGAAGAAAAAAAGTAGTTCACCATGAGCTTCGGTTGAAGCCTTCTACATTGATGCTTTGCACATGCACACATGAATTTATCATAATGATGAGGAGAATAAATATAGTGTGTTTTAAAGGAGAAAGAACTCACTTTGCTAATTGACTTGACGAAAGTTCAAGAGCAAGAAGGGTAGCTAATGCACCGCCTAAACTATGACCAGTCACGTAAACATGCCATTTGACCTGTGGCTCAGTACCATCATCTCTGCCACAAAAATTGTTTAGCTTCTGCTTCGTCAACAACAAGATCATATTTCATGACATGAATGCATCTATATAGAATTTCTCAGCCAAAGAAATGAATTTAATTATTTAGAATGCATAGACTGACTACCCAAGCAAATAAGTTGCATTGAATAGAACAATGAAGCCAATAACTAATAGCAATCAAATGACTAATAACCTGCACAAAGTTCGCGAGGTGGTTATTATTCAACATATTACCTCTCATGCAATAATCAACAACTACAACATGTCAGCTTTAAATTTTGATGAAGGTTCAATCAATTCACACAAAAGCACAACTTACATATAGCCAACTGCCAATTTAATGAGAGCAATGATTCTTGTCCTGACCGAATCATATGCGCTTAAAAAACCACTGTGAACCTGAAAAATCATAAAACTATTTACTTAAAGACAAAATCGGAGTAGACGATGTTGCTGTCAAATATTCCATGCATCCCATAAATGTTTTCAAATGTAAAATTAAATCTACCAACTATTTTTCATACTTGAACTTCTTGCTTGAAATCTCCACCTATTCTTTCAGGGTTTAACCTATAAAAATGGAATAAAATTAGTATTAGCAAGCATATAATATATATTTAATAACATATATATATAATATCACTTATGAAATCCTTTCTAAAATTATAAGGTTTACTGAGAGACGGATCAATCAGCAGCTACCAAAGAAACATAATACATATGATATAATGCAAATGCTTCTTGCTTTATTGTTTGCAATGGAAGCACATTTTAGAAATGACTGACCTTTTTTGCTCTTAGAACAATGAAGTGTTATGTTGCACTCAGTGAAAAAATTGCAATTCATATTATAAATGTGCATCTTTCCATTGCAGTTAATATCCCCAGAATTAGTACGGCGGACATTTTCACGGATGCAATGACTGACAATAAATTAAATGTCTTATATAGAAAGGAGCTCACAAAAAATAAAAATAAAACCGCTGAGCAAGTCATATCTTAAATAAAAATTGAATATTACCCAGCAGGAACTAGCATTAAATCAGTTCGCAAGTCCTTCCATCTTATCTGGAAAACTCAATAAATCAGCATTTAAACTGAAAGGCAAATCAAGCAAATCTGCTGAGGTGCAAAACAAGATATAACCCACTTGTTCTGTTCCCCTGAAAGCAACAACTAATCTTCTCCGTACATAATCACGCCAGATTGCTACCTGCACCATTTTATAGCTTAATGATCCATAGAATATGATCCTATTCAAATGATGGCATTTCACAAAATTTAGGGTTCAAGATAACATATTCTCCTGTATTAAATAAAGACGACTATGATGAGAAAACTGAGCTCCTGATGATGAGACAGGACCTTACCTGTGTATCTGTGGATGGATTATCTAAGAAACATATTTTCTCAAATTCAGATTTAATAAAACTCGGATGGCCAAGTGAAGTGGCAAGCATAGCCCAAGCCTCCATGGCACTCTCTGCAGTTGAAAAGAGTGCTTTCATCTCCGCAGCTTTCTTTTCATCCAACACAGATCCATCCAGCGAGCTAGCCAACTTTTCATTTTTGGAGTATCCTACAACATCAACTTCCACTTCGGTAGAAACATCCTCTTCGATATCACTTCTTCCTACAAGAGGTGGTTCCTTGTTTAATTTAGAAATTGTTGCAGTCAGAACCATTAGTGCTCCTAAAATGGAATCAGTTTGCCTCAGTAAATCTTGGGTCGCCTTCTTAATTTCCGGAAGTGAAGACTGAATTTTACTAATGCTAAGTGAGTCAGTTGTTGCTTCATCATTATCAACATCCTGATGTATTGGAGTTGCAAGTCCTGATTCAACATAACCTGCGTCCGCAATCTTTCGTGACTGTAAGCCAATTCTGTTTAATAAGTCAAATGCATCCCATTTTAATATCTCAGGTACAGGGAAACCAAGTTTCTGAACAACATTTTGATGGATAACATCAGCAAAGTTCTTCCAAAACTGTTTATCCGATTGCATACCCTCACCAATTTGTGTCACCAATGTAGAGGAATGTCCATTATCCAGACCACCATTATCTGTGTGAAACTCCTGTACATTGCTGTCTTCCTTGCTGCTTGTGTCAGTTAAAGAGCCTTCTCGACTAATGTCAAGCTGTGAAGGCATGTCTGACAGAATAACAGGATTGTTGGATTTCCCAAGATCTTCATTGTCATGCGTACCACTGTTTGAAATCCGATCCTTCCAAAGGTATGCATCATTGAATGACTTCAACTGCCCAAAAGCAAACTGTACAAACTGGCGTGCTTGCACAGTCTCAGAACCAACTACCATTTTCAGAGCAGACTCAAAACCATTTTTCCGAAGAAATTCTGAAACAAAGGAGATCCTCCACCGCTTTTTTTCTTCATCAATTTCATCAAAACTTTTATACTTAACCTAAAATTCCCACCATTAGCAAGAATACAGTAAAAGATAGCATGTAAACCAAAAAAAAAAAAAGAGGCCCATATTGGGAATACTAATTTTGCAAGTTAAAAAAGTACTTTGAAACTGAATACAAAAGTAAAAAAATAAAAAATCATCCCCAGCACCAAATGCCAGAATGAGGATTTACAGTTTTGAGGAAGAAGTTCCCAGTAAACCTATTTACATTACTCTTGAAGAATACAAAACTTCTTCCCTCCAATCTGAAGAAGTGGATCCTTAGGATTGCAAACTCCTAAGAGTTGGACTTCTTGCAACTCTAGCATAATATGAGAGAGAGAGAGAGAGAGAGAGAGAGACTCACTTCTAGCTGTACCTTTCCACCACCCCCCATCCCTTCCAACTCCACCAGCACCTCATGCAAATTTCCTAGAAAAATACATGTGCATTATTTGATCAAAATTTTTTGACAAAATTTTGTGGCCTTTATTTTAAACTTAATCTGCTCCACATTAGTAAGCTTATCAATTTCATTGAGCACTGGAACAAAATAGTAAGTTCCTACAGCCATTGCTTTATTAACAAAAATATGACTGCAGAGGTATAATGGGATGCATAAACCCAAGCCACTTAAACACAAACTAGGGCAACATAATGATCCATCAATTTCAAAACATCTATATCATGCATGTAATTCGTTGGATTCTCACCATCACAAAGGTCTTCTAGACTTACGCCTGCATTTCCCATGCGTTTATGAGGAGTTACAAGGTTTGCATCCCAAGCTGCAACCTAAAATTTAATACCAAATATCAGAAAATGAAAAGAAACGTTATCAAGCAACTTTGAAATTAACACTTTTATAATAGTATGACTAAGAAATTGGTCATGAGTGTCTAGATGTGGTGAGAACTAGGCAAGGGTTTTCATCCATTAACAGACAGAAGTGGGTAAAGAAGGTTAGTCCATGAGAATAGAATTCATTTGTCAACTTGGAACATAGGAACATTAATTGGTTAAGGGGTGGAATTAGTACACAAAATGATAAGAAGAATAATTAATATAGATTGTTTACAAGAAACAAAGTGGGTAGAAGAAAAATCTAAGGAAATTAAAAAATAAGGGATATAAATTGTAGTGTGTAGGAAATGAGAAACATAGGAAGGGAGTAGGAATAATTGATGCATTCAGGACCCCTTCCATATATCAAAGAAATAGGACATTGAAGAACTTGGGATCCCTTTTTCAAACCATTTGTCCGATGCATGTCTGATAAAGATTAGATATAAAGGACCGAAATAAATTTCATACAAGAAAATCGGTGAGGGTGCATTTTTTAGTTTGACTTGTAGAACTGGAAGGGTTCATATAGAAATGAGAACAGTGTTACGTCTGAAATTTATAGTGACCCAGTCCAACAAGAGTAGGGCATTCAGATGCAATGGAGGTGACAACAACTATTCGAAGACAAATTTCAGGTCTCTAAAAGTTCTAACATGGCTTAACCACAATAAATCAACAGCATCAATGATAAGGATGATGGACTATGAAAATAAGAGAAATATAAAGTGTACATACAGGATCTGTCTAGAGAATGATCTATTATTTCTCTTCACAAGTTAGGAGATACTAAGAACTTCAATGTCTCTTCAGCTACAAATAGTAGACAGACACTTGTTATAGGTAATCTTCTTCCCTGATTCTTTATTAACTCATGTGATTATTTTCTGTCATGATTTATCAAAATAACAGTTAAAAAGAAAGAAAAGAAATGAAATACTCTAGGAGTAACAAACAAGATTTTTTTACACGAGAATAAAATTAGAGATCTTTTAAGAATGTAAATTGACCTGAAGATTTTTAGTAGGGGGCTGCTTAATATTTAAAGTGAACTCCTCATTCCATGTTGGCTCTTTTGTCCTGCCATCATTCAGTTATCCATTCAAATAATCAAACTTAAATTTCTGAGAAATATGAGAAAATCCAAAGTAAATTTCCATAAAGCCAGTGCATCTGCTAATTTTCTGGTCATTTCATGTGATTCATGATGCATAAGACATATAATTTAATGGATGAACTACAACACTTGTGGAAAGAGTTGCTCATAGTTGAAATAATGTTCATTCCAAGACAGGAATTGCTAATGGGCAGAGCATATCCCCAGCTTGGTTGTCTTATTCAACATTTTTTTTTTATTTTTTTTATTTTTTGGCTAAGTAAAAGCATTTAGTTCAAAAGAAAGAAGGGCCTAAAGGTTGGTATCCAGGAAACTTTGCAACCACACTTTGTTTCCTCATAAAAATTCAAATATGTAGTAGCCATTGTCTAAGCAAGTAAAATATAGTTATTATGTAAATATCAAATCTCCCTGTATTCCTTAAACATCACTTTAAAGGACAGGGTTACGAAAAAAATAGCATTCCGTCAAATATCAGGTAAGATAGGTGATTGTGGGATGCATATCAGTTTTTCAAAATAGCATTCCATGAAATATATATATATATATAGATATATATATATATACACACACACACACAGAAATGATCCTATCAGCACATGCTAACTTTCGCGAAAGTCGGCATAAAGCTCATAGGTGATTGTGGGATGTATATTTTGAAAAATTGACCGTTGGATTAGATACTATGCATATGTATGTCAGGCATGCCAAAAATTACAAAGATCCAACGGTCGGTTTCTCAAATATGTCACTAAGAAAAACTGTGACCGTTTTCAGCGGTCAGAATTTTTCACAGTCTGTGTTTTGAGATGCCTACATCGGATCACTGTGATTTTTGGCAGACTTGACATTATCCATAATAAAAGTATTTAATCCAACGGTCAATTTTTCAAAATATGCATCCCACAATTCCCTATGAACTTCATGCTGACTTTCGACAAAGCTAGCAAATGCTTATTAGATCGGGACTCTATATATATATATATATAGGAGAGATGGGTTATAGAGGATACAAGGGCCCAAACTTTACCCTCCCAGCTTTTTCATTACAATGCCCCTAAGGAATATTGAAATTAAAGCAAATCTGGGGCAGATGTGCCTTCCCACAACACTACCCCTGAAGCTAGTGCATAATATCAATCATTTTCAGCATTTTTTAAAACTCGTATCAGCAAGATATGCTAATTTCATAAGTTACAATTCTTCCAAACTTTACGCAATCTTAATATGTGTGTGTGTGTGTGTGTAATCACTTAAGAACGCTTTTAAGCAAAGTAATGCTCTGAACCACAAAGAATCTCGTCATTCTCTTCAGTCTTTAAAGCAAATTAAGAAGTTTTGTATAAGAATTCCGTAACTTACCCCCATTTAACCTTGCTTTTGACAACTTGACCATCCAATTGCATGACCACATATGGATCACTTGTTCCCTGATAGCACATCAAAAGTTGAAAAAATACGGCAACAACGAACATGAAAATAGAATGAATGGCATTTAGCTACGTAAATTAATAATGGACTGAGGAAAAACAAATAGTTGTGATTATGAACTAAATAAAACCACAAACTGACTTAGTTGCACTAGTGGGACTAAGAAAAACATAACTAATCACGAATGCAGAAAGAGTTTAGAAAGATGACCTACCCATGGATCCATGGCAGGTAAATCAACGCCCTTTTTCAACTTTATAAACAATTGACCATCATATATTTCCTGTAGAAATGACCTGCACATATGAAATTAAATTTGAAAATTCAAGTTTTAAGAAGATATATTCTACCCACTTAAAAAGGACTCTTTCTTTGATAAAGACTAAAAGATTTGTGTCTATTGTTATGCAAATTCACAAATACTTCAAAAGATTTACAGTCCCCAGCGAGATCTTTAAATAGGCAAAGTATTATTTCTTAAATTCAAGAGTTGACACCTCAAAAGGTATATTCTATTCCGTACCATGTAATAAGCCCAATTTGCATTAGCCTTTCTTAAAATTATTTTTGGAGCTCAAAATTCCACCTGATCTAAGAGATGGGATGATAATCACTTCAAGACAACTTGAGGGGTGATAGGATAGTTGACAAAATTTTCATACTAGAAGTGATTGTAGCAAAAAGCTAGGAGGCCGAACTTTTGCCACAAACACTTCCAGTATGAAAATTTTGATATGTGAAGACATGTTTTGAACGTAACTCTAAAGAAATATGTGAAGAAATAGTTCTTCAAAAGTGATTTTAGAAAAAGTTAACGCAAATGGGGCCTTAGTTTAATCATTGAAAGTTATTTTTTTTCAAACCAGCCTACCCACCATTACATGCATTGTAGGCCTTTTTTATTTCCTCTTTAGATTTGAGAAAATCTATAGAAACAGACAAAATTGAATTTTCCATAAGGAAAAAAAATTAAATTTAAAAAAAAAAAAAAAAAAGTCAAATTTATCTATTTGATCATTCAGGCAGCCAAATGCCCAAAATTTTCCAACAAGAAGATAAGCCTCAACCAGGTCAGATTTAAAATCTGAATTGTTCAAATCAAAATTAACCACTACTGAATATGGAGCAGCAGCTTTGGAGGTGAATGCATTCTTTGATGGCACAGATCACAAAGAACAAAACACAGCATGGTATTTGCAGCTCCAGCTTGCAGTGGCAACAAGGTTAAAATCCAGCCACGATAGCATTTGCAAACTTTATATCTTCTTAACTAATGGATTATCAGATACATCAGGCAATATTGCCATCCATCAAAGGAACCAACAGATCATTGCAGTCAACATCAAGAAACATTAAACGTTATCCATTAAAATCATGATTTAACGAAGAAAAAAGAAAAAGTGTGTTATGTAATATCATGATATGTATATAACCAACATGAATAAGGTTAAAGAAATTTTACATACATACATATATATATATATATATAAAGACAGTTACTGGTCAGTTCAGTTGGCGGAAGTACTGGTAAAGCAACTTATTCGCAATAAGTTGATTAAGGCAAAATCAATGCATATTTATGCCTTCAAACTCCATTGAGTACACTCATAGGTTAACCACTTAACCATAAGCTTAAATATCACAAATACATTGGAAAAAATGCTTCCGTGAGAATTACAATATGCTCAGAAACAAATCAATGGATTGGCAGGTTTAAATTAGGGTTTGCCTTTACGAATTAAAAAATAAATAAATAAAAATCAGTGACCAGACATGAATTACAGCAAGACAAGAGAGAGCAAAAATTCAAGTTAGAAGCATCCATCATACAATAACAGGAAGAACAACTATATTTATATGTCATCAAAAGTTAAAAATGGATGATTGCGTACTCTGAAAGATACACTGTCTTACAATCTGCAGCATCGACCTCACGCTTTCCTACATTTTCCTGATTTAAAAAATATATATATAAACAAATAACAAAAAAAAAATCAAAACAAATGAAAAAATAACAAAAAATGTAATTACTTGAATTCATGCTCTGTTCGGTTGCCGAGAAAGCTTAGGAAAAGAAAAGGAAAATAAAGTAGAAGTTATACATTAATTAATTGTACAAACTACAAAGCCTAACCGAGTAATTTTTTTTCCTTTTCTTTCCGTTTATATACACACGCATACATAAATATTTCGTTTCGATTTTTTTCTTCCCGCCCTCTGGCTTCACAGCAATCAAACAGAACGAATGCTCCATTTGGTTCTATTAAACCATAGAGAAGATAAAGAAAAAAATAAATTGAAATTTCACATTTCCCGCTGTTTGGTTCTCAAGTAAGTCTGGTAGAATTATAAGGCCGAGTTAAGTCACATTTTTCCGTTCACTTAAGAAAAAAACAGCTGAAAATTTAAAACCAAAAATTCTTTTCCCTTTTCTTTTCCTCGATTTTCTCGGAAAGCTAGCCAGTAGGGGGAAAAGAAAAAAAAGAATCATCCATCCAGCAATTATTTACAGGCGGGCTAGTGTAGGCTTCGAATGCGAAACCGGCAAGAATAACAGCGAGATTGATATCGAACGAAGGCCGTTGGATCTCCTCCTGAACCGAAACCTCTTCGATTCCGGTGGTCGCCTTGCAGATGCAACGTACTGAATTAAAAACCCCAATTTTCCGCGAAAGTGAAGAAAACGAAAGAGTTTTGGAGCGTGGAGAGAAATTAGGATTTCGAAGACGGTAGAGCTTGGGCGAATGAGAGCAGAGGCAGTGATTGGATTGAAGATAGGTTTGGTGGTATCTCAGAGCAGCCATGGCTGAGAGAGAGGTACTGGCAGTCGTGTAATTTGGATTCTTTAGAGAACATGCAAGATAACGGTAGTTGAGTACAATCGGTCGCTGGTGTGCGTCCACGTAAGCGGTAAAGAATGTCCGAGAAAGCCGTAGAGCGAAGTGGCCAATAGTAGTCCTGGCATATATATAGCTTCTCTAGATTGGTAGACATTTTAATAAATGTTTCATATGATCGCAGATTAATGCTATTTTTAAAATAAATAAAAAAAGTATACTTTTCCCTCCGGTTTCGTCTTCCTCCTTTCAACTATTATAATCTATCAAATTATTTTTTTCAGTCTCATTTTAAAAATAATATCATAATTATCATTTTTTTTTTTTTATATAATATTTATCATAAATTGCTAATATATCTATAATTATATGGATGAAACTTTATAATTTTTTTTAATATATTTTAATTTTTATAAATTATTTTTATATATAATAAATAAAATTCATAATAAATAAAATATGTTGAAAAAAAATTCATAAAACTTCACCAATATGCCTCTAAGTGCATTACCAATCCAAGACAAAAAACTGCATAAAAAAAAATAACAAATATAGCACTACTTTTTAGTTAAAAAAATAAATGGCTAGCTAATAGAACGGAATAATTTGAAAATGGCCAATAATTTATGGGTCATATTGATGCAATCGACACTGCAATCGAAATAGCTTAGGAGAAATGTGAAAACGATGAATAGTTTAAGGAATCAAAGTACAATTTTCCCTTTTCTTTCCCAATCTTATTAAAGCTATTTTTTCTACCTATTTCATTCATTTATTTTTCATTCACTTTTAGTTTGCATATTTCATTCATTTATTTTTCATTCACTTTTAGTTTGCATATAATATGTGGTTCAAATCAATAAAAATTATATTTTTATTTTTTATTATAAAAATAATTGATACATATAAAATAAAATGGTCAAAAATAAATAAAATAAGTGAGTGAAATCGTATTTTCCATGATTACCAACCCAACTCGGAAAAAATAATTAAACAATAGTAATGTCAAGAGGAGTAACCTAACATTTTCTTCGAACAGAGAAGAAACTCTTTGAAACAAAGAAAAGCTCCCTTCATTATCTTTTTGAAAATATTCATAATAAATTTACTTATGCTTTTATATTTTTATATATAAATTGACATTTGTCGACTTATTAAAAAAAAAAATCTAAGATCAAATACTCTGCAGTAGTGATGCCAGTCCAATATGGAGACGTATGGCCTTTGAGGAATGGATTGTGATAACTAAGATCCAAGACTCTTGATACGAAAAATCAATGTTATTAAATCTGGATTAGACCGGTCGGTTCAATCAGTTGAACTGAAAATCAGTTCCCTCTCCGGTTGATTTAATCCACAAAAATTCATTTAAGTCAAAAACCGGTCAATTCAGGTTTTTTTTTAGGTGCTAACAGGACTAAAATAGTCCAATTTTTTTAAAAATCTCTTAAAGCCAAGAAAGCTAAAAAGGCAAATTAGTCTAAAAAAATTCCAAATAGCAAAAAGAAACCGAAGCACCTAATTTAATAATACAATATTCTTATCTTGCATTTAAAAAATATATACATAAATTCAAATATATGAATTGATTGTACAAACATTTTTAAAAAAAATTATATTTTGATTCATTTACAACTTTTATTATAATAAATAAATAAATAATATATTTATGACGTCAAGGTTCAACCCGGTTGAACCGGTTGACCATTAACCCGGTAACTTTTCCAGTTCGATGAATTGTCCCGGTTTTAAAACAATGCGAAAAATTAAGATGAATGATATGAGATAAAATGCTAGGTCCATATATTTAGGGTCCGTTTGTATTAGCTATTTTTAAATTTACTTTTGGAGATCAAAATTTCAAATAATCTAAGAGATAAAATAATAATCACTTCTAGATAACTTGAAGAGTGATATGATAGTTGGCAGAATTTTCTTGTTAGAAGTAATTTTGACAAAAGTTAGTAGACTCAAACTTTTACCACAATCACGTACTTTTAGTGTGAAAATTTAGTTTTGAGAAGACATAGTTTGAATTTAATTATAAAGAGCTGGTTCTCCAAAAGTGATTTTAAAAAAAGGAAATGGGCCCATATTCCCACCTTGCCTTATTAATTACAAATGGTTGTCGGGTTATTAATTAACAAGATGTGTTTTGAATTTGGGGGAGGGGTGAGTCACATGACTACTAAACTAACCATAAAAGAACTTGTTCAACGACTAGATTTTGCATTTTTTTTATTTTATAATTAATGCAAGTAAATGATCATTCTAGTTTTTATTTTACTATATTATAGTTTGAAGTGATCGTTTTACTTTTAACTAGCCCACTAACAACTCTTATCGATAATCTATGAGATTATCAATTTTAGGGTTTATTGGCATTTTAATGAATTTTTTTAGGGTTAAAATTACTTTAGTACCACAAACTATAAGACAATCGTTAATTAAGTTTAATTTTTTTCAGTTTTATCAAGGACTCGAAGTTTAACAAATTTTGCAATTGAATCCACCAGGTGGGGCTGCAATCTAGTGCTCCAATTGTTTTTCCACTGTTCATATCAAGCCATAAAATATTTGAAAATTTGGATCCAATTGTTTTACAAAGTGCTTAATTTGGGTCCCTAATATATATATATATATATATATACAGACATGATAATATAAGGCCGGCCTTACGCAAAGTTGCGTAAGGTCGGTTCCATATAGCTAATTTTAGATCACAGTTCGTAAAACTGGCCGTTGGATTAGATATCCCTCCTCTGTATGTCATGTCTGCAAAAAATCATAGTGATCTGACGGTTGGTTTTTGAAATAACTGCCGTTAAAAAAATGGTGATATTTTGAAGAACAATATAAGTTACATATTTTCACAATGACATATTTCAAAAACCAACCGTCAGATCACTGTGATTTTTTGCAGGCATGACATACAGAGGAGGGGTATCTAATCCAACGGTCAGTTTTACTAACTGTGATCTAAATTTAGCCATATGAAGCCGACCTTAAGCAACTTTGAGTAAGGCCGGCCTTATATTATCATGTCTGTCTATATATATATATATATCACGTGAAGGGCATGCACGCCATTTTCCCGCGTGGCAAATACCTATTGGTTCATTAAGATGTGGACGCCCATACTCTTCTCTACCTCCACAATTCTTACCAGATTCAGTCTTCCTCCATGCATGCCCGCGTCCAAAGCAATAATACACGCTCTCTACCTTCATTCAACCGACACGTGTATAAAACTAACCTCCCATCTCCACGTGTCACTCTTCCATGAGTCCAGAAAGTATTATATATATGCACGTCCACAAGCTGAAACATTCGAATCACATTTAAGAAAAAAGAAAAACCTAAGTCATAAATTGGCATTTTCAGTAATTACTTGAGAAAAGATGTCCAGTGCGCAGCAAAAGTTCAATCCAGGCCAAGCCCATGGGCAGGGTCAGGTAGGGAAGTGTCAATTATGAATTATGCAGTATCTGTCAGTTTATACAAGCATGAAGTTCTTAGATAATTATAGAATACATGTTTCGTAAAATTGATCGTTAAATTTGATATGCTATACTAATATATTTCATACATGTTGAAAATTACAGTGATCCAATAGTCAGTTTTAAAAAAATATCATTAAGAAAAACTATAATAATTTTTTGCAGTTATAGGTTTTTTTTTTTAATCTATATTTTGAAATGTTTATATTGAATTACTGTGATTTTTGACATGTATGACATCCATAAGAAGCATATATATTCTAAATGTCAGTTTTTCAAAATATGTATTCTACAATTATTTATGACCATTTTACCCTTGTGTTTATGAAACATTTACTATCTTGGTTGTTGTGGGTAGGCTCTGACAGAAGAATGGATCCAGTCCACAAAGGAGGCAGCAAACGCAGCTCAAAACAAGACTGCAGGCGCAGCAAACGCAGCTCAAGGCAGGACTGCAGGCGCAGCTCAGTCTACTAAGAACAATGCCCAGCAAGGAGCGGATCAAACTGCAGGATTTTTGCAGCAGGTTGTGCTTCCCATCTTTGTGGATCACAAATGATTCATATCATCAATTGGAGCTTATACATGGAAAATTACTTGGTGGCTGGAATTAGCCACGTGCCATGTGGTTAATAATTTTATTGAATATCTACAATAATTTTATTTTCAGTCGTACGTGCATCATATCTGTGTTTTGATCATTCAGTGAAGTTGATCATCACGTGATTAATGAACAACTTTTACCTAATAATTTGTGTACTTACTTTTTTATATAAAATATAATATTTTTTGAAGTGTCAGTGTAATATTTTTATATTTTCTGTTAAGAAATAAGTACAAAGATTCGACTCCAAAATTTCAATTTATGAGGCGTTTCTCTAAACTAAACTAACGAACGGTACTTAAACTCTCGAAATTCTCATAAATTCAAATAATGATACTTAATTAGAAATTTATTAAAATCCCATATTCAAATTCAATTATCTAGACATGCACACGCTGTTCCTGAAAATTTTGGTATTTTTTGGTTTAAACTCTTTAATCCAAAGAGATATTGTGCCAGTTATGAATTTATTTGGTGTTTTATAATGCAATGTGTACTTGTTGCAGACCGGAGAGCAAGTGAAGAACGCGGCTCAGAGTGCTGTGGACACAGTGAAGAACACACTTGGAGTTGGTGACAAGAAGTGAAAGAGGAAGCCTATCTCTTTCTCTGATGAGATGTGAGGTGTGGATTTAGATTTTTGCTTGGGTTTTGGTTCTTTCCAATGGGGGATTAGTGAAATATCTGTCTGTTGGGTTAAGATTTCTATTGAGAGAATTGAACTCTTGATAGATGTAATAAATATTAGTGAAATATCTGTCTGTTGGGTCGAGATTTCTATTGAGAGAATTGAACTCTTAACAGATGTAATAAATATTCTTCTTTTTTTTTTTTTTTTCCTTTATTAGTAGAGATGTAATAAAAGCTTCAAAATAATACACAATTTGGTGCAAAATTCAACAAACTTCTCTTCCTCGATTTAAAATATCAGTCAATCATATATTCATCATCAGTTCATCACGGCCCACCCATTACACAAATACGGTAATACCACGAAATCTACTTCCTACACTTTCACCACCCACCATCAATCACCAAAACACAATATCACTAACCACTCATCATTACTACCGCCATCCCTCATTACTTATTATCACCCAAAATCATCAATTATGCACCCCACTACCACCATCACCACCACTCATCCATTAGCAACCACTACTACTAATAACTACTGCCACCATAACCCACCACATATCATATCCATTACCCATCACCAATCTATCACTAATACTTACTATCTACCACCACCATTCCAGAATGTCTTTAATTTAATTACCACCACTCTGAGTTGATATTTTTTAATAAAAAATTAATGAATTAGATAAATTCATAAATTAGAAATAATTATTATATACCATCGTCAAGAAGATATTTATCTTAGTTGAATTAGTTTATTTTTTAGGGACGGCGTATCATGTCTCCATCTTAGTTTATTTTTTAGGGGCGGCGTATCATGTCTCCTAAAGATGGTATATAATAAATATTTCTAATTATCTTTCTTTTTTTTTTTTGGTAATAATAAATATTTCTAATTCAAAACTCCCAACATAACCAAGATAATTAATGTTAATTGGACACCCCACCCTTAGATCAGCCTTTCCCCAAAGTCAATACAGATGGTTTTGTCTCGTTCATCGAGGGGCTATGGGAATTCTTGGTGTGTCCAAATGACACAGATAACGTATTCTCGAGACTCTCATTATCATCTTACCATTAGCTTGTCATTTCCGTTTGTAGTCTTTCTTCATCTCTATCAGTATCATTTGAGTAAATTCTCAATTTTTTTATTAGATTGTGAGCACAATCTAGATTTAGATTAACATCTTATAAACTATCAGAGAGCGAGCTTCCTCGAGGAAAGCGGGAAGCTCATCCCATGGCCAGCACATTGATTCATCGTAGCCAAGCCAACTCATTGCAATGCAAACAAATAATCCTCTTTTAACGATAAAACACGAGAACTTCTCTGGAGATTACCCATTATAGTACTAATGTGAAGATGGCTTCCCAGGAGATTAAGCATCATAGTACTAATGTGAAGCATCCATCTTTATCACTACCGGATGGACCTACCAAAGCCTTGCGAGCCAAACACAGCAATGGCCATGCCAAAATGCCCCATCAGACTATAAAATCCAACAAAAAGAACAATTCCTGCAGCCCTACTTTTCCTGAAGAGTCCCGTTTTTGATGGTAAATTTGTAACTTCAATTATATACAATGTAAAAATAAATAGAGCCATTCAACTTTTAGGAGACATCCAAACAGATCCCAATGGAGCCAATTTTATATTTGTGGAATGTCTAAACAGACCATCGCTTTTGAGTCCAAATGAACCATCTTTCTCACAGAAAAAGAGAGGTACCATTAGAATGCATTCTTCAAAAAAGGATAAGGATATTGAGATCAAATTACTGATATCTCTACAAATGATATTGTACATTTGCAAGAACTAAAATATAAGAAAAGGGATATAACCCAACATCATTACTGCTATGACATTTAACCTTTGCAACAAGACCTTTCACTAGCTATATACGACCATGAAAGTAGACCCAACCTATATTTTCAGTGCCTTAAAGCAACAGCAGCTTCCTGAACCAATGGCCGAGTTATATGCACAAAATGCTCGGCTTCCCTCTCCACTTGTTCCCAACACCGGTTTGCATCCTTCCCTTCCTTAATTTTTTTCACAAACGCCACAAATCGCCTCCAGTTATCAGGCTGAAATAAGTCTGGGTTCATCCTCAAGTACGTGAATGCACACATCTCTCTATCGCCTTCTGAATTACCATCGATATTCAACGATGATGCTTGTAAGATCTGCTCGTGTGCATAATCATCAAATCGTGGCAATGCATTTTCCCCAGCAAGTGGGACTTGTGCTTCCTGGGTTGCTAGAGCCACTTGTTTGACAAGCTTCTCAGGTGCACAAAGAGCATCCTGCGGCTGCTCGTGGTCGCGCATCTCTATACAAGTAAAGTTGAATACGGCGCCGTGACGTGCTAACATCTGGGCAATGGGAAGGTACCCGTCTCGGAAACGCGTGTTGTAATACCCGGCTGTGAGCTCAGGGGCGTGGGACCGAGTCCCGTAATGCCAGTGGATGCCTGCAACCTTAACTGAGATCTTCACTCCTGTACTCTGGAAGATGGACTGGGCTGATGATAGTATTCTCTCGCCGTGGTCTAGGAGCATCTGAGAATACCAGGTGAGGAAGAATTCACCATAGGTGCTATTCCAACCGCCACCTTCACGTCGGAAAAATTGAGTGTCTTCTGGCCAGTTGTTGTAGTGCCCAGCATCTGTAGGGCCGGTGCTGCCCCAATCTGGCTTATCAGCAGCTTCAGCTGCAGCTTTTAAGCTACTAAGCATATACTGCAATTATGTTGCACAAATACTATCAGAACCAGAACACTCCAAATTATTAGCTCAAATGAAGTTAGGAAAGTATGAATACCTTGTCATAACATTGGAAGGCTCCAATTCCTGGAAATTTCCATGTTCCATTTTGTTCAGGATATGAAGGGTAGCGGAGCTCACCTGCTGGACCCATACCTACTTGAATTTCCTGGATAAAACAAGTTGTAAACAGTTTAGCAAGGAGAACACTTTAATCGAATATGATAAAGTGAGGATGTATTTGACACTTTTATTAAAGTATTAAAGTATAAATTAATGCACGAAAAATTTCATATACAACAATGCTGGCTGCTTTATAGAAATGAAACATTTCACAAAGCACAAAAACTAAGTTTTCAGACACTCAAAAGTTTTCATTCCAGCTCATGAGCATAGAACAATGGGCCAAGAACTCATTTGAGCACCCAAGTACATTAAACTCAAAAGTATTGAAGGGATGATAAATTACCACAATGGTGTCGCCAAGAAGGTGTTTAAAGTTGTCTCTGAAGGCACGCATGAAGTCAGCATAGCACTGCACTGGTGTTCGTCCCTTGAGCACGGGGAGTGTATCACAGCCAAGTGATAAATATTCATTATTTCTCCTTCCCCATTGGTCAGTGTATGCAAGATCCAGGTCTCTATCAATCTCTTCCAGAACCCACTTCGGTAAAGGGATTCTGTACCACAAGAGATTGACTATTAACAATGATGCCACAGATTATCATATAACAGAAAAGGACTATACATTGCCATCCGATTATATCATGCATCTCCAACGTATACACCGAAATATAATTCACTTCTAACTGTGCCAACAGTGGATATTCACATAGAAGTAGGATAAGAAAGATAACATTCACACAAATTATTTTACGTCTATGCAACACACCAACCATTGGATGGTGAACATGTCGCACTAAAAACCGTCACAAGGTAAATCCTAATCATGGAAACTTGAGATAATCAGTTACTGACAAACAATAGAAGAAAGTCATTCCGTGGGTGAGAAGGCTATTTTTCTTTAAAAGAAAAGAAGTGAAAAATATACAAAAGTAAAATATATACCAAATGGTTGATACACATCCAATTTTTGCAACCCCAATTTCCACTCACTTTTATTATGTTCAAAGAATTCCAATAAACTTCTCATTACATAATTAACCATGCGCATTGCAATTTATAGTTGGATTTAAAACACTGGTGATGATTATAAGTTTTTCTATCCTTTTACTACAATTACATATTCTAGCAAACATAAATCCAGATTTCGTAAAACTCTACATCGATATCAAATTCCTAGTAACATTTCGTATCAAAACTCTTTATAATTAGTCAAAATGAACAAAATATTACCTCAAAAACAAAAACTTTATGATGATAATTAACTAAATATCCAATATTGATCAATATCATAGGATTAAGTATTTAAGTTACATATTGGCTTAAAAAAACAGAACTCTTTATAGAATTAAAGACCTCATATCAATATAAATAATCAACCATGTTCATTGCTCTTTATACTTAGATTTAATCACGGAAGGACAAAAGGAATGATGGGTATTGGATCCGCTTTTATAGCCACAAACTAGCAGTCAGATTATCAATCTTCTTCGTTATAATTCTACATCATTTGCAAAGTTTCTAGTAAAATTTTGAAACGAACAGACATTGCATGAATTCAATTCATTTCACAACTCATTTGCAACATAACAACATTGCACAAACTTTGTCATGTCAAAAATCACAATGATCCAATGTAAACATCTCAAAATATGGACCTAACTAGTGAAAACCGACTGTTGGATCGCCGCTAGTTTTAACAGAAATAATATATATGAGTTTAGTATCTAATCCAACTGTCAATTTTCGAACATGTACCTCACAATTATCTACTAGCCTCATGCTTATGTTTATGTAAGCATATGCTGCCTGGATCATTTATGTATATAACACTTATCTACTAGCCTCATGCTTATGTCATGTAACCCAAAAATCTGATCTAATAGTCAATTTCTAGAAAATGTCACCGAGTTGTTGTGAGTGATCACAGGTTTCGATAGCTATATTTTGAAATTCTTGTATCATTGATAAATAAGTATGGTATCTAATTATCGGAATCTTATATAAACATCGCTTCATCATTTAATTTGTATACTATACCCCACCATACTGACAGGTTAGGTTTCTTTTGCTGAAAGTGTATTCCAAGAACTAGAAAAAGGCTAAAACAAGAAAGCCAAAAGTGTGTGGCCTTTTCTCAGTTGATTTAATCTCCTACTGAGAAATCCCAAGCTCGCGTGAGCTTGACACCAGCAAAAATGCTAATCCCACACCCTTTCCCCGCTCACCTAAGCAACCATTCGCGTGTGGTAAAGAAAGACTCTACACTAAAGTCCAAAAGTACGTGTTCACCACGCTCCTTAAAGGCGCGTAAAGCAATTTCAATTAAAAAATCACAAGAAAAAAAAGCACAGAAACAAAAGGCGTAAGATAAAGTAGGAGAAGCTATCATACGCACGTGCAAGAGTCACCGACGTTCCCGCCGCACTGATGAAACGACATGACAGCCTGAACCTTGAGCCCATGCTTCTTAGCCATCTCTAACAGCTCCGCATACCCACCCCAATTGTACGCACCCGGCGTATCTCTCTCCACCAGCCCCCACCATACGTCCATCATTATCCCTTCCACCCCGGCGCTTTTTAGCGCCTGAAGGCTCGCGTTCATCGCCTTCCTCCTATTCACCGTGTTCCCCATCGTCACACTATCCAACGGCATCATCACGTAAACCGGCACCCCCTTCCCCTTTACCTGCGCACCCACCTCCCTATACGCAATCTCCGTCAACATATCCATCCCCGAGACCTCCGTATCGGTGACGAACGCCTGACATGCCACCGACAGATCAGGTCTGATCCCACTCATCCCCGGCGACGTCGCCCGGCACGGGCTCATCGGAGGCGAAACCGCGTCAATCTCCGTCCCCTGTTTCTGCGCTCTGCACCGAATACTCGGTACTGTAGTCTTCCACACCACCGCTGCACTCACCGTCGCCGTTGTTTCGCCAGAACTATTTCCGGCCTCCGCTGGTATAGGCGTCCCGGCTAGGGCTCCGATCTGGTGTGTCATACTCAACGCCATTTCCTTAAAGATTAAAAGAAAAATCAAACCAAGCAGAAAATTTGAACCAAAGAAGATTTCCAAGAAAATCAAAATATACAGAAAATTCGAACGAGTAAGTTTTTCTGTTTGCGTTCAAAGTCTCTTTGCTTTTTGGTACTCTCACAGGGGAAAGATAAAAGAAGGTGGGGGAGCCGGAAGGGAAGCTGGGAGTAAAAGTCTTGTTGCGTTTTGGTTTGTAAGAAGTTCAGAGTTCATCATGTATATGTACACACGTATACCGACATACAGCTGCTGATATCGCATAAAGTCAAAGTAATCCATCACCCACCGTTAATATTTCGACGCGTGTCTGGACTGCTACGTGGCATGAGAAAAGCATTTAACTAATTCTACGGCTAAGATTTCTGACTGTTACATGCAGTGGACGGTGAGATGTGGTTGCTCGTGAAGGTTCCAGTAAACGCCCAACTTACAAACTTTGAGTTCAAGGATTAAATCATGGGGAACGACGTGGTGACACGTGACGAGAAAACGAGATGGGTGAGAACCTTGAGGTGGGGATCACGTGTCCTGAACTTTCGGCTTAAGACGTGACGTGTTGAGGGTTCGTCTTTTAGCCCTCCGCGGCTGCTTTCACGTCCACGACGGAAGGAAGGTGTGGTGACACGTGGTAGGTTATAAGTGTAGGAGGACGGCTGAATAGTGCCTCATTCAAACGTAAGGACCAACTTCATCGGCAGATGTCATGTCTGGATTATTGTTAATGGAACCTGAGGTTGAGGATTCTCCATTCAGGTTTTTCCGTTTTTAGCAGATGATTCGAGGTTTTTGTTTCTATTTTGGTGGGCCACAAGACAATTTAACTCTGTCCTTTGGATAAACTTCTAATCCATTTTTTTTTTTTTTTTTAAATAAATAAATGAATATTTTGAGTGAAAAAATTTGATAGTTACTTTAAAATTTGAGATAGTAAAAAATTATCACTTGCTCAACTTTTAAAAATAATTACTAAAATTTTACAATATATATATATATATATATATATATAAAAGTAGAAAAACTGGAAATAGAAGCTTATCTAAACATGCCCTTAGAGTAATAGTTGATGCCTTAATAATGTGACCATTTTAAAAATATAATAATTAATTTACTATAAATAATGTGACATGTGACATGTTATATTAAATGTTGTATCAAGAAATTGATAAAATTATTAATAAAAGTGATGATCTATTTAATAGTAGGACTACTCTAAATGAAAGTTTTGGACACATAAATGTCACAATTTTGAAGTCACAAGTAATTGATATCCATTTAAGAAGGCTTATGCATAAAAGAATAAACATTAGTTTGGCCTTTCACCAACATAGCATTTAGAGGGTGTAAATTTTGTGAATTTAAGCGACTTTTTAAAATGGAATCCTACAACATAATAATATATTGACAAAAAAAGAAAAAATATATGTAAAATACTAACTACTCTATAATCAACACAAAGTTTGGTAACATATATCATTATTAAAATCATATACTCAAAGAAAATTCAATGAGTTACTAAAATCATAAAATCAATGTGTGAAGCCTAAGGACAGTGGGGTTCTCTCTTATATGAGAGTTGCACCCTTTTGGAGGCTGGCCCTAGGCATAATTGCAGCCTAATGACATGTTGGCCTTGAACTTACGGGGCAATGTTGATATTTTGAGATTAGGGATGATAATATGTGTTGATAGGTCGTGTATATATTCTACTGTAATATAGGTGTTCAAGAATAAATATCAACTTGAACACGACTCATTTATTAATTATGTCAATTTTCCAAACACGAAGAACTTAATTAATTGATTATTAAATAGTAACATGATAAGATGACACTTGTAATTCGTTAAATAATCATGCATGCCGTGTTTTAATTAATTGACATGTATATGATCCAAATAAACTTATTTACCTATTTAAGAAGTGTGTTTTAATGGACCTATATACTATTTGAATAAACTTATATATTTACCTATTTAAAAATATTTTTGTATAAAAAAAAAATTTGAGATTATTTATCATGCATATTAAATTCTAAAAATTGAAAAATATACATGGAAGTGTATCTGTATAGGAAAAATAATCCATGCAACTACTTTGATAAGATTTTGTTGAGTTGAGCTGTAAAGGGGAAGAGATAAGCTTCCATGTGGGAAGCTTTTTAATTTTTTTCAAGGTTTTTTAACTTTAGGCTCTATTTGGAACTTGGAAATTTGAGAGTGAAAGGAAAGGCCAATATTGTTAAGAATTGCTTAATTTTTCATCATTTTCCTCTCTTTTTTTTTCATTATTTTTCAAGATCCAAACAAAAGAATAAATGATAATCTATATATAATAACATGCATTGTAAGCTTGAAGTTCTTATATATTTTAATATTATAAATTAAAAAATCGATTGATACTCTCCATCCAATTGGCCGAACATATATATTCTTGTAAATTATGTGTTTAAAGATCGTATCTGGTCAAAATTATTATTTTCTTTCTTGCTAAAAATGTTTAAATCTTACGAATAAAATTCCTCGACTAAGTTGATTTTTGAAATATTGGAAAATATATGCTACTCTTCTTATCAACTTTTTCAATATTTTATCTTTCATAACATGAAAGTTGATTTAATGATGTCATATTAGCATATATTTTATTCCGTAAAAAAATAATATACTCCATTGGCGTGATTCTGAGTTGACAATTTTATATTAACTAGTACGTTTAAATAACTTATTAATATAACACATTATGCTAAATAATACATCAAATAATAAAAAAAATTAAAAAAAAAAAATCAGTTAAAAATATAGCATATATAGCATTGTTGATCAATAGTCAAATGTACACAAAAACAAAAACAAAAGAAGTGTCCAGTGTTCTACTACCAAGCTAGCCAGCTATGCAACCAGTAAAAACCAAAAAAGTTGAAGACATCACAGCCTCGTATATAATCGTCGACAACCTGTAAGAGCGTGTGCGGAAGGGAGCGCCCAAACCAGAGAGAGAGAAATAGAGGAGCGTCCACTTCACATGTTGGCCCCTATAAACGGCTAAACCGTCCGTATGAGATGACGTGGGCTGGGTCCACGTGCCAAGGGTGTGCCATGTCACGAGACTCGAAGATGAAGTAAAATGATTAATTTAGCCTCTAGCACTAGTGTTATATTTAATTATTTTATATTTATTAAAATCGCCTATTGGAGAATAAGAATATATATTTATATATATATATATATATATATATATAGTAATGATGTAGTAAGGATACCTTATTTTACTAAAATCAACTAATGAGAGATAGATATTATCCTATGATCGAGATTTAATGGTTATTGAATATTAGCTGATTTTAATAAAATAAAATATCTCTTACTTAATCATTTTAATATATATATATATATATATATATAAATTCACAAATCACAATCGATCGGTGCATTTTTTTTTGGGGTTGGTGAGTGAATTTCTTTTCATTATCTTATAAGGTACTGATGAATTTTGAATGTCAGGTGAAGTTTGGCATATATGAACTAACAATTACACGGGTTTGCAAAATGGTTGGTTGTTGGGTCAAAAAAGAAATTATAGTAAGTGGGCTACAAAGGAGCTCACCAGGCACAGGAAGTTGTAAATATTTGACAATTGAGTCTAAGAAATTTTTGTTGAACATAAAATCTTGATAAATTGAAGAATAGTCTGAATATTTTTTCATTTTTCCATTAATGTGTTAATTAACATTGTACAGAAAATAAATCACAAACATAATTTTTTTTAGCTTATTGTAAATTAATTTATTTAAAAATTTAAATAATATAGTAAAAAAATGGGCTTAATTCAATGTCAAAATTTCCAAACAAATACACATAATGCAAATGGTGAAATACAAATACAATTATATAATTGGGAATTTAGCTCGTTCCATCCACGTAGGCATTGATGGTTTTTGCTTCGAGGGCATAGTTGATCGGGCTAACATAGTGTATCGATGTATTTTAATGTGTTTTTATGTATTTGAACTCGAAATTTCTTCCACAGCTAAACCAATATGTTGTTGGTATGCTTGTTACTCGAGGCATGTATAAAAGTAAGTATCAATATTTTTATAGCTAGACTAGAGACTAGATATTGATATTGGTTTAATTCCATCTAACAAGAATAAGGAGCACAAACGATGTGTGGGCAAAAATGATTAAATTATAAGTTATAAAATTAAAAAAAAAAATTAAAATATTTGAATTTGAAAATGTGAATATCAAAAGATTAGTGAGAGAGATGAAATAGTTAGTTATAGAAAAAGAAAATGTCAATTGGGCCAGATGCAGAGCATATTTTGAAAACCTGACAGTCAGATTAGATAAACTACTTATCACAGTAATCCAACGATCAGTTTATGATATATGTCGCTGTGAAAAATTGTAATATTCTTGTTCTTCAAAAAACCGACTATTGGATTAGATACTTTTCTTATAGATGTAATGTGTACCAAAAAATCATAGTTATTCGATATCAACATCTTCAAATACAAATTCTAAAATTGGTCATAATTTTCATAGTGACATTTCTAAGAGACTAACAGTTGGATCACTGTACAAAACGCGCGCGTTTCATTTCGGCCGTGTCCAACGAATTGCGGTCAACCGCTTAATAGAAAACCTGTCTATATATATATATATATATATATATATACTTTTAGATAATAATGAGTAGAATTATTTTTGTAGGGGCAATTTCAATAAAAATGTGAAGACACCAAGCGCTCTTTCATCCTTTATAATAGTTCAAGTACATAGATTAGATCGATATGACCAAAGAACACAAAAACAGGCTCAATGGAGGTCCAATAAGAAATTGAAAGCCCCTTGGCCCAATCCTTGCCACCCATATTTGAACTACTTAAAACCAGACATGGAACATGCCTTGTATCAATCGGCACCATTCATTTAGATTTGGTAACAAACAAGCTAAAGAATACGAATCCTATGCAGAACATATTCACTTTCGAAGGAATTGTTTGACAAACATAAAAATTTAATTACCTGAAAGGCTGAAAATGAATTTAATCGATTTTTATTTTATTATTGTTTAGGAAGTCTCATTTTTATATGAATCTCCTTAATATTGTGTAGAAAATAAGATATAAGCCAGTTCTTTTCAAACCAATCGTATTCTAATTTATTTAAAAATTAAATAATATCATTAAAAATAAGAAACGAGGGTCTAAGTTATAAGGGTACAGTTATTGCAACCCCAATCTCTTCTTTCCATACCTCAAATTTTTTTTACACCCCAATATTTATTAACTAAACCCTATTAATTTTCTAAAATACCCCAATCCCAATTTATTTGCAATAGAACTTATTTCCACACGCCAATACCCAAACTCTCAAACACAATAGAGAAAGAGAAGATGGAGAACTAGGGCACCGGAGAACTAAGGCGCCCCATCCATTTCTCATTGGCATTTTACTCCGACGACGTCTTCATTAGTGACATATTATTCTCTAGCGAATGGAGAGTCTCCCTCTTTCTTTCTCTCGTTTACGTTTTATCATTATGGTGGGTAGGAGAAGCAATAAATGGAGTTCCAAGAAGATTTGAGTTGCGGGAAGTATGTTTTTTAAGTTTCTTTGCATATTTTTTTTTCCAAAATTGCGCATCGTTCGGTTGTTCACAGTGCCAAACATTTTCAAAATGTTTAGTGAAATCCAACCGAACATAATGAAAGTGTTCGGTGGTTACCCACCAAACATAGGTCATCTGTTTGGTGAATACTCGCCAAACAAAATGAATTTGTTCGTCCACTTTCAACCAAACAGTGTTAAAAAAAATTAGGTATAATTCTAAACGTTTTATATAATTTTTTTTTTTAACTCTGTTCGGTTGAAAGTGGACGAACAAATTCATTTTGTTCTGCACTTACCCACCAAATAGAGGCCCCTCTGTTTAGTGGGTAACTACCGAACATTTTCATTATATTCGGTTGGATTTCACCGAACATTTTGAAAATGTTTGGTACTATGAACGATCGAACGATGCGTGATTTTAGGAAAAACAATAATGCAAAGAAGCTTAAAAAATGCACTTCCCACATCTCACATATTCTTGGAACTCTATTCTACAATGATAAACACCCAAATATTTGGATAAATACCACAAATGTGTTAATATATATGAGATTTGATAAATTAAGGTATGAGAAGGGGTTAAAGGAAAAATAGAAGGGTAGGAGAAAGAAGAAAGTGAGAAGATGGAGAAGTAGGGTTTTAAAATGGTTTTTATTTATTTACTTTTATTTTTATTTTTGTTTTGGGGTGTTAAAAAGATACTCCCAACAGATTTTCTTAATTTTTTTAAAATTACTATGTACTTTTTAGTCATCAAATTCAAAAGTTTTGGGTGTAGAAAGACAGTTTGGGGTTGCAATAACGGGACCCAAGTTCTAATCTTGATATCCAAAGGAGCCCAAGAAGCCCACTTTGGTATCATGGACTGCCTTGGGGGTATGGCCCAACTGAGCGCGTGCAATACAAAGGCGCGTGGCAATGATTGTTCCATTGCGAATAGAAAGGGCAATTTGGTCAAATAATGAACCTGATCACAGAAATCCATAGAAAAAAATGTCCGAAGGCGAAAATTCAATCCAAAGCCAGAGACACTGAGTTCTCTTCTTCCTTAGGTTTTCTTCCCATTTTCGTACTTCTCGAGGAGATCGTTTTTGTACAAAGAGGCCGCACATAGCACAGACCTCATTTTATCCCCTCTCCCCTAATTTATATCCAGCTCAATCTAAATTTTCCCGGAAAGTTTTTCATTTCCTCCCTCAATTTCCCGGAAAAAGAATGCCGGAAATATTCGGGGCATGAGGTTCCCGAGACAATAATGAGGGGATCGTTTTGGCCAGATGATACGAGTGCTCCTTCAACATCAGGTTCACAGCCACGGATTCCTCAGGTTGTTAATAGCCAGCACCACCCCGCATGCAAACACAGGTGAAATTGAACACTGATTGTGTTATTTACGAATGGTGATGTTGAATTTTCTCTGAATTTTGGGACATTTTTTAACGCTTTTGTTAATGAGGCGAAGATCTCAATATTTTGATGTGATTCCGAGAATTTGTTTTGGTTTTGAGGCAATTTTGGAGATTTTGATTAGTTTCAGATGAGTTTATGTGCAATTCAAGTGGGAAATAATGTTTTTGCAGTTTTGATTTGATGCATCTGCAGTCATTGTATGTTTGTAGTTGTATTTTAGGTCTTATTATTATGACTATCTGCCAGCTACGATTGCTTTTAATGTAATCTTATTCTGTTCTCTAGTTGGGGCATTATAGTTATTATCATTTTTTTTCCATTGTTTGAGAGGCTTTATTCATAGTTTGATACTTACTCTGGATGTTCATTAAATGATCATGCATGCAGTATTGAAATTTTTAAATATCATGCAGTTCGATTTTTAACCAACTTAGGGTTCTTATTAAAATCGGGCAGTTCCGGTTCAATTGTGAAGGCTGAGATTTATTAACTTTGTGGTAGTTAAGGGATTCTCTTTTCATGAAATTGCTCAAAGTGTGCTTGCTGCTTACAAACTAGCTAAGTTAATTTTTAACACTTCTAGATAGCACAGTGTAATGGTTTGTAATTTGGATTTAGCTATTTGGGTTCAATAGATGTTCTTTTTGAAACTACATGATTCTATTTCTGCTGATTCGGTATCATTTTACAATTATGCCAGTGGCAACAACGTCTTTCGATTGTTAGCACGGAGAGAGGTTTCTCCTCGAACAAAGCATTCGTCAAAAAGGTTATGGGGAGAAGCTTCTAAATGGAATCTTGATTCATTTGGGCCGAGGTGTGAAGCAGTGAGAGATGCAAGACACGGTCTTGTCTCATGGTAAGGCATGGGTGTTTAGTTGTTCTTCTGTAATCTTCATGCTGTTACAAAAAGAATTTATTTATTTTTGTTTGATGAATTATCTTTTAGCCAGGATCTCAGTTGATTCTTTTGAACTTTTGTCTATATTTAGGGTGGAGGCAGAGTCATTACGGCATTTATCAGCTAAATATTGTCCACTATTACCTCCTCCAAGGTCGACTATTGCGGCAGCCTTCAGTCCTGATGGAAAGACTCTTGCTTCTACACAGTAAGTTGCTGTTTATTGTCTTTCTTTTGTTGATTCCAAAGGTTGGGATAAGGCTTAGTTATGTTTATGTCATTAGGTTTTCTATTGCTAAAGGTGCATTTTATTTCTTTACCTGTAGTGGAGACCATACAGTAAAGATAATTGACTGCCAAACTGGGAGCTGCTTAAAGGTGTTGAGTGGTCATCGGAGGACACCTTGGGTGGTAAGCTTGCATTGTCAAATTGTGCACCTCTACATTTTTTTACCCCTTCCAGTCCTTTGGGAAAACACGCTGGTGGAACTTTTGCAGGTTAGGTTCCATCCATTGTGTCCAGAAATCCTTGCAAGTGGAAGTTTGGATCATGAAGTTCGCTTATGGGATGCAAATACCGCTGAGTGCATAGGATCACGTGATTTTTGTAATTACTTCTGTGGATATCCTCATGTGACATTTTTGAATCATTTCTACTATTATGGTTGATTCTGTATGGTGGATATGATTGCTTAACTTTTTGTTTTTTTCTTTTACTCCATCCAGACCGTCCTATTGCTTCTATTGCTTTCCATGCTCAAGGGGAGCTTCTTGCTGTAGCTTCAGGTCACAAGGTGGGGATTTTAAACCTGGGAACTTTACATAGGGTTTTATTCTTATATTTTTGTCTAATGACTTTGATTTTGTAAATTCTGTGTTAGCTATACATATGGCATTACAACAGGAGAGGGGAGACATCTTCACCAACCATTGTACTGAAGACACGTCGTTCCCTTCGGGCTGTGCATTTTCATCCACATGGTGCTCCGTTTCTTTTAACTGCAGAGGTGACTCTATTTGATGGCATCAAATTAACTGTTCGCTTTAGTTTCTGTTTTGTTCATCCTATAATTGTGCTGATTTGCAGGTCAATGACCTTGACTCATCAGATTCCTCAATGACACTTGCAACTTCTCCGGGTTATTTGCGCTATCCCCCTCCTACTGTATATGTGGCAGATGCTCATTCTAGTGATCGTTCTAGTCTGGCAGATGGACTGCCTCTCATGTCTTTACCTTTTTTGGTTTGGCCTTCATTTGCTAGAGATAATGGGAGAGTATCTCTGCAGCATGGGGATGGGGATGTTGGTTCAAGTACTGCACAGCAGAGAGCGGATCCTTCTGCTTCAGTGCGGCTTCTAACATATTCAACTCCATCGGGGCAGTATGAACTTTTGTTGTCTCCTATTGAACCTAATAGCTCATCTCCTATGCCAGAAGAAACTGGAATAGATTCTTTCTTAAGTGAAATGGAAAATGCAGTTCCTCAATCTGCGATGGATTCCATGGAGACTACTGAAATGCAGCCTGAAGAGAGAAGTAATCAGGTTTTTCCTTTTGGTGATCCAACATATTGGGAACTGCCTTTCTTGCAAGGATGGTTAATTGGCCAGAGCCAAGCTGGCCAGCGTATATTGCGCCCAGTTAGCGGTGGTGCTCATGAAAATTCATCTGCATTTGGTGAAATGGAAAATCCTGCTTCAATGGCTCCCTCAGTTGGTCAAGCTAGGGTTGCTGGAAGATCTGGTTCACGACACCGTTCTTCACGTTCTCGCTTGATATCTACAGTTGGAGCTAGTGAAGGTGCTACTTTTAATAATATTGCACGTGATGAAAATGATCCTCAACCTGTTGTTAGCAGAATCCAATCCGAACTTGCCACCTCACTGGCAGCAGCAGCAGCTGCAGAGTTACCTTGCACTGTGAAGCTAAGAATATGGCCACATGATGTAAAAGATCCATGTGTCCAGCTTGATTCTGAAAGATGTCGCTTAACTATACCTCATGCCGTACTTTGTAGGTATATCCTTCATGTCTTGTTAAATTCATGGCATTCTCCTACTCTGTCAACTTAGTAACTTGTTATTAGCTTATGACTAGTTCTTGCAAAAGATTGTAATTCTCTACAGGGAAGTGTTATTAGTTGGTACTCCACTTTTTTGAACACAACTCCTCATGCAAGCAACGTCTTAGCTTGATCAAATTAATATTGAAACTAATAAGCTTCTCTGGATATTTTCTCATTTTATTGTCACAGTTCAGATTGTGTAGTATTAAAAAGATATTTACACGTACGAATTTGTTTGCAGTGAAATGGGTGCCCATTTTTCACCTTGTGGGAGATTTTTAGCGGCCTGTGTTGCATGCATGCTGCCTCATATGGAAGCTGATCCTGGATTGCAAACGCAGGTTCACCATGATGTCACTGGGGCTGCAACATCCCCAACAAGGCACCCAATTTCAGCTCACCAAGTCATGTACGAGCTTCGGATATATTCCCTTGAGGAGGCAACGTAATGATTAACCCCTTTATAAATTTGCATAATGTGGTTTTGCCTTTTTGAGCTCTCAATCAATGTTTCCCTTGTTTCTGTGATAATTTGATCTTCTTTCTGTTGATCTAGATTTGGTTTGGTTCTTGCTTCACGGGCAATAAGAGCTGCTCATTGTTTAACTTCAATTCAGGTCAGTTGCTTTCTGGAGATTTACATGCTTTATTGTATTTATATTGTCGTGTACAAAATTGAAACTGTATTGTAACTCTCAGAGGTGTATAAGTTTGCTGATATACATTCTATGTATTTAAGTATCAATTCTTGTATCTAACTGCAGTACTTTAAGTTGGAAGGATGTTTTAACTTAAAAATATTTGTTTCATGTATACGTAAAAGATGTACAATATTTTATCTATAAAATTAAAAGTAGAGCTTCACACTCTACTTACATTCAAATTTGCATCTGCAGTTCTCACCCACGTCTGAGCACTTATTGCTTGCTTATGGTCGTCGCCACAGTTCACTTCTTAAAAGTGTTGTCATTGATGGAGAGACAACAGTGCCTATTTACACCATTCTGGAGGTAAAATTTGATATTTTCATTGTTATTTTTATACGTCCAGCCATCTATTGATTTATATATTTTAGAAAGACGTTGTGAATGTTTGTATTTTATTTCTCTATCTCTGATGTATGTACCACTTGTAGGATGATAATTTGGGGGCTTTAACCTTGAATTTTTTTTTTTATATATACATTTCTAATAAGTAATTGAAGCAGTACACCAGCATACATTGAGATATTGAACAACTTTCAAGACTTACTCACATTCATCATCAGAATACAATAATGAATAGGAATGCACCCTAAAACCTACTAGTCTACTGAACCTTTGCTTCAATGAATTTAATGTGTTTCCTTTCCAAGATAGATGACCTACTGCCTTTCTTAGACCCCATTTCAGCAGTGGTTGGCTTGAGAACAAAGTGATTGATGCCAAGGTGGGCCTATGGAGATCTTAAGCACTTTGGCAGGACATCTGATCAAACTGATCAGATTCTTTTAGTCCTTAGCAGGACATCTGATCAAAATGATCAGTTTATTTTAGTTCACTCTTAGAAGTTAACAAGCACCATAGAAATGTATAATCTAGAAAAAATTGGTCTAGAATCATTTGAGAATTGTAATTTCTCATATAGATTTCATAGGTTGGACTCACAACTCTTGGGTACTGATACTTTTATGCAGTACTAATGATACTGATAAGTGGCTATTGTCTATAGACTGAATACTTGATATGTAAGCTAATAATGTAATTTTAGGAATAAAAATTTGAAATGTGTATTAATTCGTTTATTTATATTTGTATTCCCCTCACTCACTCTGTTTTTATCATTCAGGTCTACAGAGTTTCTGATATGGAACTTGTGAAAGTTCTTCCCAGTGCAGAGGATGAGGTCAATGTAGCTTGTTTTCATCCTTCAGTTGGAGGTGGCCTTGTCTATGGAACTAAGGTGAATAACTGAGATTTGGGTGAATTTCTGTCTTTGGGTTTCTGCAACTAGTTTCTTGAACTTTCAATATTGGCTTGCTGTAAAATGCAGGAAGGAAAGCTTAGGATACTCCACTATGATAGTTCTCATGGCATGAATTATACATCCTCCTCTTTTCCAGATGAAAACATGCTTGAGGTAGAACAAAGCCCAAGATTTTGGTTCTCGTTTTCTCGTTTTCCTTTCTATTGTTTAGATGGATCTATGCCTCATTTCCTTTTTGTTTTTCGCACTTGTTTTAGTAAATAAATTAATATTTTTTGGCACACAGAATCAGCATAGATGTTCTTTACATGTTATGGCTTACAATTTTACTTTTCACGGTTTGGAGTCGTTACTAATAATATCAATGCAAAAAAGATAACTTTTAAGGTTGTGAATTAGAAATGCTTGGTGCAATTGATGAGTCCAATGGTTTATTTTGACATTTTTGTTTAAGGTTGTGTCAAGCTTTGGTCCTTACTTCTGTTGGAATTAATTGTTGGTTGACATTCTTTCATTATTCTAAGGATTGATGAGGATTTGTAGAAGGCAAAAGAAGCGGAGAAGCAGACTTTGTCATGCAATATTGTGAAAGTTGACAAGGAAGAGAGTATTGGGAAAAAAAATGATATATCCTTAAAGGTCATTTGGCTAGTAACAACCTTGGTCATGGGATAAGGTTTCCCAACAGCAGCCCAGATTATCCAGACCCATGTTAGTGTAAGAAGTTTGTTTCTATTTACCTGACTTTGGTTTTTGACAAATTTGGTACAATTTTAAGTGTATTAGACACTAGACAGTAATAAGAGGGATTGGAAGGGAGGTAGTGAACCCAGGACAGAATTTGGGAGAAACAGTAAGTCCAATATGGAGTGCCTTTTTAGGTTTTCTAGCCACCAAGTACAGTAATCAATACTTTGTCGAACAAACACATTTTGTATGTCAATTATTCCTACCTTGGGTAGGGGTAATGAGGTAATTTAATCGGGCAGGCAAACATTGCCAAAGGATTATTGATTTGGAGTTGAAGGGTCTGGTGGACCTTTTTAGGGGTGGCATTTCTTTTTGTTTGATCCACTCATGACTAGGTTTAATCGAAGGAAAAGCTTGGTTCAGACATGCATAACAAGACACATGGGCAGTTGGACATTGTGACAATGAATTAATGAGGTAGTGTGAAGAATGTCTTATGTAATAACAATGATTGTGAAGATCACAATTTGGAACTATGTGAACTGTTAATCGTTTAGATTACTTTACAATATGGAAATCATTTCAAAAAAAAAATTACTATTATATGTGTACAACAGAACAGGGATAACAAAGTAAGAATTTCAAAATCATAAATGAAACCATGAAAATCTAGCAAGACACTACATATGTGAATGACAATTGAGTCAAAAAAAGAACATTTTTTAGAATTCACTCTATAAATCCTGAATGCAAACTTAATTAACAAAATTGATTATTGACTAAGAGCAACATTATCGTACAACAAAACCCCTGACAAAAGGAACAGAATAACAATGCACAAGTGTGCATGCACACACATGCAGTTAAGGCATGCATGGACAGCTTCGTGCATGCATGGACAGCTTCGTTCATATGCATGTAAAGCTTGTAGTGTGTGTGTGTATGTGTGTGTGTATTATTTTATGATATACGGATTATGAATAATTGATATATGGATTATGAATAATTTTATGACACACACAAATATATATTATGAGTGAATTCATTATGCTAATTGCCAAACACTAGGCGTTTGCTCAATTTAAAAACGAGCATAGGCATGTGGCCAAATTTTTAAGAGAATGCCTTGTTAACATTGCATTGGCATGTGAATAAACAACTTTGAAAAAAAGAAAATTCTTGATGTCTAGGCATGCCAAGGTGCTTACTTGTGCCTGACATTTACAACCTTGTTGGATTATCTTGCGCTTTACTTGCCATAGTCTGAACAAATTAGTGATATGGAATGTAATAATTTCACCACTAATGTATTTTGGTTACTTATATTGTTATTTTTTTTGTTCTTGTTGTAGGTCCCGACATATGCTTTAGAATGCTAATAACTAGGCGATCACTACCACCATTAAGATGTACAACTTTGCTTGGATGGTTGGTTTCTCCTTTTATATCTTCTTTGACTTTCAAATGTTGGTAAATTAGTTTTTCATCATTGAGGTTTTGCTTATCACAACATGAAAATGAAATCATGCGTGTTAGTGTCTTTGTATTAGACATGCATCTTTTATATTTGAAGGTCGGTATGTATATTCTTATTAGTGAAGTATATTTGTGATGTGAAATGAATGAGACATTATGGCCACTTTATTTTCCAAAAACTGGTAGTCCATGCCAGTCCAGAGTGTAAGTACATAATAACGGAATCCCCTACTACTATTGGTGTTTCTGTCAATTTTTCCTCTTTTGTGACTGACTTGTATTGTAGGGTGGGAATATGATTATCTATTCAGGCTTTCCTTTGGATTTTAATTTTTAAATCATAAATGCAGTGTTGTTTTTTCAATTTCCTGGTCTTGGCATTTACATACTTTTCTGGAAGAATCTTGTTATGCGTATCTGCTTAAAAGTTTAACAGAACCTGGGTTTCTGTGACAGCTCTCTCTCTCCGGAGGGCCTGGGCTTCAAGACAGGCTGTACACATCTTGAGTCTCTGAACTGGGTATTTGGTTTTAGAATCTCTTTCTGTGGCAAAAGAAAGAACCTGCCTAGCTGACTTTTGAAGGGCAATCTAGAAAACATTTTCAATCTTAATTTGATAGAGTTCTAGCCATATCTGCAACCATGGTTATTTTGTATGGGTTGACTTCCTGTAGTTGAACTCACCATTTAATTTTAATATACGCCTTGGATATATTTTGTTACCTTTATGGGTTTTATTTATTTATTTATCTTTTTAAATGCGAACTTTTTAAATTTTGATAGGGTTTTATTGTGTTCTGAATCTTCTGATCTACTAGGTTGCTAACCTTGATATGGGTTGAACCTTTGTTGATCATGTTGTTATGTTTCAGGATGAGATGGGGGCATATACATCATGCATTTGTTGCAGCTAATCACTGAAATACGTTGCTCTGCATTTTCCTACAATAGTAAACCCTAAACCATACTCCCGTGTCCGGCAAAATGCTTGTGAAATATTCAATTTCTTTATAAAATATAAAGTTGTGTATCTCACTGTTTTTTTCTAGAGATATGTTTGCACCATTAGGAATTCGATCTGACATGGCAACAGATGGGCCAGTGCCAAGCCTAATGTGTCGAACTATATCATTGTATCTCCTTGTTCTGATGCTATTGAAGATTCTCTGAAACTATGTTTGCTGACCCAAAATTGTACTCTTTAAGTTTCATACTGCGAGAATGTTTTAAGTTTTACCTTTTATTAATTTAATAGACTGGCATAATGTTTGTAAGCCCTTAAATGTGGTCCTTCATTGTAAGAAATATTGGTTTATAACTTTTATATATTAGACGAGAATTACAGAACCCCTTTTTTCCCTGCTCAAGGGAAAAAGGAGACCATTAAGCATTGCTGTAAGAATGATGTATTGTTGACTGCAATAGTTTTTCTTTTCTCTTTGGGTAAATTGGATGCTACATATTCCTTTTCTATCTACCCTTCCATTTTGGTTTTAGTAATTCTTATGTCCACAAAAGATCCTCCAATAATCCAAACTGATTGTTCATCAAAACGATTATGGTCCTATGGATTATATTCCAGTCGAAGAAATCATACCCAAGAGAGAGAAAATGTGTTTTCAGTGGAATTTTTGTTCGAATATATGCTTCATAAAACACCCAGAAGCATTGGCCTGCGTAATAAGTTCCAGTTCAACACTTTCTGGATAGGAAGTTCTTGCTATGATATTATGCATTTGGATAGAGCGATATTGAAACATATAATCCCAATTGAAGACTCTTCTTGCCCACTCCAACGCCCCCAAAGGGATCCTGTAATTCATAAAAGGATGATGCTAAATGGACTAAATTTTTAAATCATCTGACGTGATAGCTAGACAGAACCTCTATTTTCATGCATTAAAAAAAATACACAAAAGTAGAAACTATGTCATTCTGTCACATCATTTAGTTTAAAAATTTTGGTCTTAAATTTAAAATGTTTCACATTTTTCTTCATAAAATGACCTAGCTGCCAATTGTAACTTTAAAAAAAATTAAAACAAAGAAGAAAAACTAAGTGACATGGCTCCAATTGGAACTTCATGCTTGAGCTTCTAATCCATATGTGGTGTGGTGGAGTTGAGAAGCTTAGTAAGCTCTGGTGCTGTCGACCAGTTGTGGGCTACATGCAACTGCTTACTGTAGGCATTCTCAATACTGTGAGAAGCATATTTTATGACTACTCTGTTCCTGACAGAGGGCATTATCCAGTGCAATTGAAAAAGTCTTTTGAGATCTTAAGTACGAATACACACACGTTCGAGTCTTGAAAATGGTCAATTTGTATAAATATTAAAAGTTCAAGATCCTCCCTTTTAGGACTTGGCTTTGGGTAATGGCCTCCCGCATTTCTTTTATCTTCATGCATACTAATACCATGTCTATTCCATGATCAATTAAGCAGAGATCCCACTGTAATAACAAATATAGTAAAAACTTATTTTACCACATTCTGAGACCCCCTTAGGATTAACTTTGCTTAAAATTATTTTTGGAGAACTACATTTTCACATTTCTTCAGAGTTATGTTCAAATTATCTCCTCTTCAAATATCAAAATTTTCATATTAGAAATGATTGTGGCAAAAGGTAGGGGACAACATCTGGGAAATCATATTTATCACTCCTCACGTCGTCCAAAATTGATTATTACCTTATGTTCAAATTATATCCACATATCAAAATTTTGATACTAGAAGTACTCGTGGCAAAAAGTTGGGGGCAGTTTTGGGCCAATCATCTTATCAATCCTCGAGTCGTCCAAAAGTGTACTCCTTCTCTTGAACCAAGTGGACTTTTGATCTCTAAAAGTGATTTTGGATAAAACTAATCCAAAGAGGGCCTAACCACCACACCATTTTCCACTTCCCATTCCTATATCCCCAGTTCCCCACAACAGCAATACAAATCTCAATTCAACTGTTCCAGTAAAATCTTAATACAGTTAATCAATGCATCGCAGCTAAATTTCATCTGTTTACTTCAAATCTTAACATGTACCAAATCAACCCATAACCAGCCAAGATAATATGGACACGATTAATGCCATAATTTCCAATGTAGCAACCCAACTACCCACAAGTCCATCAAAAAACACCATTCATCTATATCATCACATAATAGAGATCAGAGTGTGATCAAAACACAAAAATTGAGGTTTGTAGTTAGATTATGGCCAGTGTAAGATCTCACCCAAAAGAATGTCACAGATAAAGCATCAACATTAACTACTGATATATGCAAACCACTGTCAACAAGTACATCAGTAAACAACATTTACCAATCCTTCATATCAAAAAGCAACCAAAATACAACATTCAGGTTTGCAGTCAGACATTTGCCATCAGGGTTATATGATTAATTCCATAATCATTCCCACAAGGCATTCACTCTTTCCTTAAGAACTAATAGTAGTCACCCATCATGCACCTAGTGTGGTTATTCATTCACAATCTTAACACCAACAATCAAGCCTTTTAATTTAATCAACAGCATTTAAACAAACACCTTCACAGAAAAACATATATGAATAACCACTTAGTGCACATTATCAAACACACTGAATGAAGGAACCACTGAACATGTGCAGTCTTCAGCACTTACTGCAGCTATCAAGCAAGCCCTAAGCATGCAAATGTAATGGTCAATATAAGAAGAATTACCAACTGGCTCGAATAAAACTCACAACAACAAAGATGATCAAACTGTACAATGCAACATCATTTATCTACAAGTCGTGAAGAAACAATGGGGCCAAAAATTTTCTTCTACAAATATTAGATGATGCATAAAGCAGAAGGTCTCCATCTATCATCCATGCAGGCTAGGCAGTCTCCTTATTCACTATCTACATTCAGTTTCTAAACGTAGTTTAACAACAGAAAATCCTGAAACCGCTAGATAAATGAGTATCTGAACATAACAAAAACATTAATGCTCTGTTTGACTGCTAAACAAAAGATGTATAATAAAAGGAAACAGCTTTGAAAAATAATATATATATATATATATATAAACTATCCCAGAATATTTAAATTTCGCCTTGTCCGGTACCTTATAAATCAAAATCTCAAATGAACTAACCGACCAAACACAGCTATTTGACTTAATTGAACTGAGTTTTCAATATCTTTCTTTTAGTTTGAAACCAAAACAATGCAAACATAAGACTCACAATTTTCTCTTCTTTTCCTCAGTGTTCTCATAAACCAAACAGAAGGTAATTTTCAAACATAGCACGAAAAAATAGACAAAAATTGTAAGAAAACATCAATTCTTTTCTTTCTTC
>JAESVK010000410.1:372450-423388 GCA_017140935.1 Hamamelis virginiana
AAACAAAAAACATAACATCCTAAATTCAACGATGCAAAGAAAAAAAAAATCTACACAGAGATTCAAGAGAAGAGAAATTCCGATATATATAGATATTCAACCATATACAGTTCCAAACGGATGGTTTCGAAATATATCATTTTTCTCATCCATTCAAACTAAGCATTGAAAAATCATAAAAGTCTCTCACATGATAAAACCCTAAAAGAAGGATAGTTGAAGATGTTGGCGATGGTGTATCAGTTTAGTTGATGTCGGTGTCGTCGAAGTCATCTACGAAGTTGTTGAAGAAGTCTGCATCGGCGAGCTTGTTGTCGATGGTGATGACGCCTTCTCCGAAGATCTCGAGAGGGTCCACGTCATCTACGTCCATCGCCACCGTCGATCCCTGCTCATCCATGTCCGCGAAGAAGTCCATTGGCAATGCCCTCATCTCTCGCGTCCCAAGGTTTTCAGAGCAATCGTGCAGAAAAGACCGCAAGACTAACAAATCAGAGTATATTCATTAAACGATGTCGTTTCCGAAATTAACCCACATATATACTCCGTATTTTTTAAAATATTAAACATAGGAGTTTTCTTTTTTTTTTGCTTTTTCAAACTACTATATGAGATCTTAAAGTAAGATACTCTGATTCAATAAAAAATTTGTTTGAGCTCTTTTGATAAGGTAAATGGTTAATTCAATTTTTATTTTTAAACTCATTAATCTATGAAATCAAGTTTGAGCATCCTATTACTCGACCATTTCAATTTTTTTATAATAACAAATTTGAGCACCTTTAGGTCTACAAATGAACCAAATCGTTCGTGAACAAACTCGTGAATAGCTTTATGTTTAGATTTACAGGAAAAAAAAATTCATTTAGGTTTAATAAACTCAATACATACATAGCTTTTTTTTTTTTTTGAGCTTTAATTTTTTTATTTCCAATATAAATCAAATATGCAGAGTTATTTTTTGGGCTTTCATACATTACTTTTTAACTTTTTCTTAAGATAATTTAGGATTGCAAAATGAATCAAGTCGTTCGTCAACAGTTTGAGAACAAGCTCAATAACAAACGAATTAAGTTCAAATATACCAAAACTTAGCTCGATTAATTTAGATTCGAGCTTGACTCGAACTTAAATAATCAAATTTTTAATCAAATTAAACTTGAACAATCCAAAGTTGGTGTTGGCTAGACTCGTTTGCAGCTCTAAGCACCTTTCTCCTCGTTGGATTTAACACTTTCACATCCTGAATTACAAAACCCATCTTTTTGGCGAGTGCTTCAAAACAACGCCGTTTTATTAACCATTTTGACTTATCTCCCATGTCCTGGGAGAAGATAAAACAAATACGTGGCAAAAAAAAAGCTATAAAAATGGAGGCTCGCCTTCTTCTCTTCGCAGTCAGATACCAGCAACCATGTTCAGTCCTCTTTCTCTCTCATTCTCAGTCTCATTCATGGCCACTCACAAACCATAGTTTATGTCAGAGTACTTCTCGAAACCCCAACTTTTCGTCGCCTGTTCGCCGCATATACACTACCAGGTACCGTCGATGGGATGCCAATGCCGAGACTATCCGAACCCCAAGATTCAACTTCAGATTCCGAAACAACGACGAGGACGACGGCGATGAAGACGACGACGACGATGTTTCGTGGGAGAGGGACAGAGGTTCTGGGGTTTTGGATGAATTAATCGATAGTGTTTACATTTTCAAGGTAATTCAATTAATCCCCTGAAATTTTTAATTCAATGTTCTTTTCGATTTTTTGTCTGTGTGTTGATTTGACATGCATTGATAATTAAGAGAATGTTGTGTGATTTTTGGGTATTTGAGTCTCTTAATTACTTTTTATTCTTAATAAAGTCTTGAGTAGCTTATTTCTAAATTCTGGTGAAGGTCTGAGAATTTACAGTTCTAAAATGTCTCCAATTGTGGCCAGTGCAGGTATTCAGGTCATATGGTTGGATGCTACCACCCATCATCATATCCATGCTGCTGTCAACAGGTCTAAAAGCTTTCCTCATAGCATTAGCACTTCCCCTTGGGCAGTCAGCACTTTCCCTAGCATTCGACAAGTTTTTTGGTAGGACACAAAACAGCCCAAAACGCAGGTCCCGGACCAAGAAGAAACCATTTGTCAGCACTGCAAGTAAAGTTGACAAGGAGAAAGAACAAGAAAAAAGCCAGGGGACCCGAAAGGGTAAGTCTGGGTATCGGTCATGGGTAATCGAAACTGATGGTTCAGTTGAGAAAGGTGGCCAAGATGCACCCACTTTTGGTGGATGGGAGGAGCTGGATAAACGAAAGGACTATGATATGGGATCTGGGCGGAGGCCGGATCAAAAGATAGGTGGGTCAAGAAGAACACCACTGGAGAGAGGCAGGTTGAGTAGGAGAGAGAGAGAAAGGAACACTCCATTATTGTTGAGATTGTTGATTGCTGTTTTTCCATTTTTGGGCTCTTGGACAAGGATGCTCTAGTGATACTGTATTGAGTTTGAAGTTGGGGCATGGTTTGGCTTTGAGGTGCTTGGCTATGTTCGACAAATCCTCAAATCGATATATGCATTTACATATTGATCTCTTCCAAGCAAAGGTTGAAAGCAAGGCCAAGGAATTGAAATTTATCCATGAAAGCCAATTGGCTTACCGGAAGCTCCTATGAAGATTTTTAATAATGCCGGCTTGTGCCAGTTTCTTATACCCCACTTGAGCTACTCTACAGAAATCTTTTTTTTTTCTTCATTACACAACTTTTCTTCTATCTATTAACAGAATTAATTTTTGTTTCAGGAAAGAGATCTCAATATTTGTTTATCTTTATTATTTGTATCACTATATAATGATGTCTGTGCTTCTCGCACCAGATTAGGGCTCTATTTTCCACCAATTTGACAATTTCTCGAGAAAAACTTTCCTCTAGACTTGGGTTCAATTTGTATCAATGAAAAAAGCAGGAAAAGAAAAGTGTTGAAGCTGTTGGATTAGCTGGCCGCTTCAATTGTTGAGACAGATATCAATGATATATGGCTTTTTTTCCTTTTCTTTTTTTGCACAAGAATGAAGCTGCCAAGTCCAGTCCATTTCCCAATAAGAAGGGGCACCCTAAACCATTTCCATCATTTTGAAGAACAGGAACTTTTAAGAACAAAGTACCTATATTATCATGCCACAAGAACAGTAAGCTAGTTCTCCACTAACATCTTGATGATCCACTCTTCTCAAACCAAACAGAGCCTACTTTGGTAGAGATTTCAACAAACAAGTTTTTGTAAATGAGTTTCCTCTAGCATATTTAGAATAGATCTGCTATAAAAGACGTCTTAGTCATCATAACCAGCACTTTCATAAGGTTGTCTAATGAGATGACCGACTGAAGTCTGAAACACAAGGTTGGTCAGGAAATGAGTCGCAACGAAAACAAACGGAGCCTTGACAAGGAGAAGGAAAAAAAGAAGTCCCATTAAAACAGATATTTCTTTCAATTAATTATCAGAACAAATATGTACGTGAGACAAAATGAAAGATCCCTCTTTCTTTAACTTTTCCTTTTCAAATCTATCCAAATGTCTGTCAGCATTTGTTTTTTACAGTTAAGGAAAAATAACGAACCCTCAGAAAGAATGTTAATTTACACTTCATTAAGTAATCCAGTCATCTTGAAAATAGCTCGACTCTGTTGAGATAGCAAGAAGATGCAGGGTCCCGGAGGCAGCTACAAAAGCCATCCTCATCTTTTGGAAATGACGTTGGTAGAGGATGGTCTGGAATCACACCAACCTAAACAGGAGCGAGGCAACAGAAGAGTAAACATAGGAACTGAGAGAGAGAGAGAGAGAGAGAGAGAGAGAGAGTTATCAATAAACCTTGTCAATATCATTGTGAGCAGGTGTCTCATAACGAGCGACTGTAACAGCCAAGCCAGAGCCATCCGATAGCTCAAAAACTGACTGAATCTTGCTGTGGAGAGAGATGGATAGCTCTTGTAAAGAACATATGATAATAGTAATGCATGCTGCAGAAGGAAAAGTGGTTACCCTTTCCCATATGTGGGTTCTCCAAACAGAACTGCACGTTTATTGTCTTTCAATGCACCAGCTAATATTTCACTCGCACTTGCAGTTCCCTTGTTCACCTAATGGAAGCTCAGAACCAGAATGAGTGATTTTGTTACCACAAAATTTGATAATGAAATACTTTGAAAATAATATACACGCACACACAGACGCACATGCACAGACACACCGACATGAACATGCACAGACCCACCCACACCCACCCAATCACCCAATATGCAGAAGCATAAACACATTTTAAAACAGTAAGCCATGGAAGTTGCAGAGAGATGCCATTAATGAAAAATGTTCCGGTCTTAAAATATTATTTCAATTTATCAAAAAAAAAAAAGAAAACTGGATTCATGACCACCGGATATATAGAGAAAACAGAGTATCTATACCCAGTAATTAATAAGTGCACGAATGCTCTTACACAGATCAATATTTTGGGAATATATAATCTTGTGAGAAGACATTAGGACAAGCATTAACAAAGCTCGGACACAAATTACTGATAAGAAGACACTAAACTGAGAATCAACAAAGCCCAAAGAGATTTTAGTTCAATATAAACTCTGTATTCTGAGTAACATAAGGATTTGAACAGCTTTTCTACTATATTTTCATCAAATATTGTCAAGAACATGACCTCAAAATGGTTAAAAATAAAAAGGCATACCAACACAGCTAGGGGTTCTGAAGCTGCAATTGCATTACTTCCATCTGTGTCATATATATCTCGAACACCTCTACTATCACAAATATACACAATCACACCTTTGTCTAACCTGAATCACAGAAGCTTATTATGAGAACATGAACCATATAATTTGAATTTAATGAAAGGAAAAACCAGCTTGTTTTTGAAATATTAATGTTCAGAATTGCAAATCAGGATGCATCTGACAATAAAATTAACAAAAGGCAAACAAACTGCAAATATAGCGCTATAGGAAGAGATCCTGAAAGTTGATTCTTTTGTAAAATTGTTCATGACTGATCTCCCAATGAAGCTCACCAAATCTTGGCAATCTCAATTCCTTCTGGGAAAAGACCACCACTGCACCAAATTAAATGTTTCAGAAGCTTTCCAAAGGGTTGGGAACAGTAAGGAGTAGTGTAAAAGTTCATCACCTATTATCTCGAAGGTCCAACACAAATGCATTGACATTATTGCTCTTTAAAGTTTCGATTGCTTCCTTTACAGCGCCTACCAAGAATGTATATTTTAATAACAAATTACATGTATATACAATTAGAATCTAAGAAGCAACCAAAAACTATAACATACTACCTTGTTAAAAGAAAAGAGGGAAAAAGAGTACCATAGTAGGTAATGAAAAATAAGTACATTAATTTTTAATGGCCTTGGAACAAGATTTTTTCATAAAATCATCTTAGCCTGAAATGAATTTAATAAGGTCCAGGTCCTGGATATTTAATTGCTTAAGACATCATCTCACTGCTTTCTGTGGAAATAATTGACACCAGAAAGCATAAAACTTGCCTAATGGGACAAATTCTTTAAATTTTGTATTTTTGTACTCTGTAATAAGGAAAGAAATAACACAATAACTTCATTGTTTAAATCACAAAACAACTATCCCAACACTATTCTAGACCATGGGCAGTGGAATCCAAGCCATAAATTCTTTAACGGTCAGATAAAAAAACTTAGGGCCCGTTTGGTTAAGCTTCTACTTCCCATTTTTCTACTTTTAAAAGTAAAAAAAAAAGAAAAAGAAAAAGAAGAGAGTTTTGAGTGTGCTGTTTTTCTAATTCTTGCTACCTCAACTTTTAAAAGTAACTACTGAAATTTTCACACTAAAAACTTTCATTTTTTGACTTTTAAAAGTAGAAAAACAGGAAGTAGAAGCTTAAACCAAACGGGCCCTTATTGATGTGGTTGAAAGAAAATGAATAAGTGTGCTGCATTCTTCTCCAATAACAACATTTTTTCATCCTTGAAGTCTTCCATGCCATGAAAACAATTGGTTTATCTGCTGCAATGTCTCTCTCTACTTTTGGCCAATGATTAGATAGAAATTATGACTCCAAATAAATGGCCAAAAAGGGATTCTTATAACCAAATTAGTGTGTTATGTGCAAAGATGCAGAAGAATCAGGGGACCACCTTCTTCTACATTGTCAAGTGACTAGCTAGAGAGTTGTGGGTTTTTTATTTTGGCTTATTTGGAGGTTTTTGGGTGTTGTCCCAAATGATTCACTGTGTTGTCCAAAATGATTCATTTATCATTAGAAGGGTGGTGGTATAAGAGTAGCAACAGTTTAGTTCTCCCAGTGTGGGATTTGGTTTCCTACACGATTTTTTGAACCGTTTGGGGTTAAAAAAACAGAAGAATTTTTAATGAGGAGGAGCCTTCTATCGATTAGTTGAGGAATGGGATAGTTAGATATCTTTTTGCATGGAAAAGATTGGATGTTTTTGAGAACTGATTGTCTTCCCATAATTTTCTTGATTCTATACACTTAAAGTTTTTCTTTTTGCAGTTTTGTTGTTTTCGTTTTGTATACCTCATACGTACAGGATCTCCATTAATCTTTGGTTTCTTTTATAATTTATGAATCTTTTACTTGATCTTACAAAAAAAAAAGGGGAGTGAAAAGGGGGCTTTTATGAATGAAGGTTCATTTATTGTTAATTTACTTGCCCAAGTAATTACCACTTAAAGTTACACTCATAGACAGAACCTAACGAGTAACAACAAGAAGCAGGACTCACCAGAAGCATTTTGATTGAATGATGTTAGTTTGATATATCCAATTTTAGGAGCATCCTTTCCCAGACCAGGAACCTCACATAGTCTCGACTTCACTGGATTTAATGAAACTTTCTCTCGCCTGGAAAGCAACAATTGGTTAATTCTGGTTTTTATTTTAAAAAAATAAAGAAAAGAGGGGAAATTTCGCATTTGATAAAACAGTAGCTTAGCTCAAAAGCATAATTAAAACTGAAATTATATCCATATGAGATAAAGATTTCGTAGCTTCATGCATTTAAGCATAACAAAGTACAGGTCTTCATATTTTAGATCCATTTTGATATGTGCAAAATGCATTTCCTTGCTTAACAAATTGAAATTTAAAATTTTAAATACAAAGTTCAAACCCAAATTAGGAGAGATGAATAGAACACTAAACTTACGTCAGAGCTAAGTGCTTTACTTCGGGTCCAGTACGAATGGTTAATTCCACTGAACTTCCTTCAGGTCCCCTGCAGTTCACTTAAATGTTCAGGCAAATCCATAAATAAATAATGGCAAATACTTATTGGGGAAATAAAAAATAAAAGTTAAATATCCAAAAGGATTTCTACTGGAATTGAATTTTGAAGTTCCACTCAAAGTAGACAATGCTCAAGAGGACTGGAAGGCTCAAGAGATTTTAAGAGCTTCTAAGTCCATCCTTTCCAAAATGTGAAAAATCAAAATAAACAAACATGCACAAACAAAAATTATAATTAAAAATATTATAAAAATAAGTTAAACATCATGAAATGACATTAAATGTGCTCTCCTCTCTGAGCTCCTCAGTGTTTAACGTGCATTGTCTAAACTATGAAGCAGGCAACAGGCAAACAGCATTTACTTGTAGGTAACTGTAAGAACCCCAAGCCCCAACATCCCATTTCTGTGCATCCATGTGAGAGAACTTCCATTTTTGAGTATCATTAATTCATTATTAATTCCAGATGTGAAGATATCCCGCAAGCTCTTGTTTTTATCATATGCAATTAAGGTCATTGGTAAACTAAAAGTAAAATAGCAAGAAAAAGTTCTCAAATTGCTAACAGCACTGCTTTAAATCCATACAAAAAGAGAAAATACCGCCTCCTAATCTAATGGAATACGAAATCAGTAAGAGGGAAAAGATTTTCTCATGAAAAACACAGAGATGACATGTTTGATAATCAAATGGAAGAGTGAGCCTTTGATGATGCAGGTCCCAGACCTAAAACCCCTTCAAATCTCTGCAGAGATGAGATGGAGAGCACCTCATTCAAAGAAAAAAGTGAACATTCAATCGCCAAGCTGTTGTGACAAGTGGGTTCGAATGCTTAAGGTCTCTAAGTTTCAGCATTCACAACCTCCGATTTGCAAAACCCTCGTCAGAAAGAAATTAATTTCTCTTTAAAAAGTTCAAGTTCTGTCTAATCTGTGAGACATATCTTTTTCATAGACTCCACCAAAGCCCAATGCACAATTAAAATAGAAATCACAAATACTCCCAATAGGACTTTTAAAAAATGACAACTACAGCCAAAAGTCACACAGTATATCTCACAACTCACTCAATGCCAGACACAAACAAACTTAAATAAACCCAAATGATGAACTAAGACATCAGACCACTCATTTGGGTTGTAGACCATTACTTTGCACCACTATCTGTTCAAAGTTAACTTCCACTGTCCAAGTTTTATTTTTCCTTATTGACTCCTCTTCAGTATCTAGCTTCATGAAATACCTTTGCATGTATCTCTTTTTGAATCAGAATCCTCCACCACTTAATGAGGAATCAGTAAGAAGTATCAGACCTAGTTTTGATCTCGGCCATCTGATCTATCATTTTATTAGTATCCTCTTCTTTGTTATTCAGGCTTTGTATATATAGCTCAGATTTTAGGCTGTGTAACTATTTTTACCCTTTTGATCAAGTAAAAAAGAGAGATTTCATTAAAAGAAGGAAGGGTGAAAAAGCTTCTGTACACATGGGGCATAAAAGCTAAAAGGCCCAAAAAGAAAGAAACAACAACTATAGTGAAAGAGAATCAATAAAAATATGGAATGACCGCCGGTCACCAAAAATTGCCATGCCTTTCCTTACAATTTTTTTTTTTTTTTTTTAAACTACACTCCTACTAAGTGTATCCAAAGAAAGTTCAGAACCATAAAAAATTCTTTACTTTGGGAAAAGAAAAGAACGCAATGCAAATTGAACAGTTGGTAAAGTAGAAAACTCACTGCAAGCGCTCCGCTGCATCATATATGCCCATAGTTTCTGTACTTGTTTCATCAATTGCCAGAATAATATCTCCAGACAAAATACCAGCTCTATTTGCAGGACCCCCAGGAGAAGCTGATATGACAACTAGTCCATCTGATGATCCATCAAATCCTGTAGGGTAACCGATTGAAAGTCCTACACCGGTAAGAGCACCTTGAGTTCCAGACTGCCTTCAAAGAACATAAACATATTTTAAATCTACTTAAGTTCCTTCAAAAGATGCACTGCTACATCTGAAATTAGCATACATGTGTGTGTGAATCACACCAAAATGCAATAATTTAAGATTGTAAGAAGATACAGCCTTGTACCCGCAAACTCTTAAACTTTTCAGGCTCCAGAAACCGAGTGAAAGGATCGTCCAGTGTGGCAAGCATCTTTCTTATTGCCATATCTGAATGCAAATACACAGCTAGGAATTATATAAGCAGGTGGTACATTAGAAAGACAAGTATAATAGTCTAACAGGCTCTAACTAATGGCAATGAAGTGCTATGACAAGTTTATTAGGTTACACGTTTGAGATACAACAGTCTCCTGAGATAGATTAATATTCAAGCTTTCTAATTGTCATAAAGTATATGTCAATTCACCAAAACTAGAGAAGTTTTTTTTTCCCTTCACTCAAACCTATCCACAATTATAAACTGCAACAAGTAGATCAGGCAAGTGGCTTCAATTGCAGGGATCATGCAAACGGTTGACAGAGAATAACACAGAGATTACATTTACCCAGTTCAACACATGGACCTTTCGTACAGTAGTTTCATAGCCTAATTAGATCACTTACGTACTCAACTCAGTACTTGAACCCCAAAAGGTTCAAATGGTCGGCTTTGGGCTATTAAGGCAGAATTTTAGGCTGTTGTGAGATCCTGACAAAGTACCTTCAAGATTAGCAGAATGTTTATCCTCACACCAACCTATATGACCAACCTATATTTTAGGCAGTTTTTACTATCTACAATTGTATCAAGTTGAGAAAAAACTTGAAAAAAAATTGTTAATGTAAAAATATTGTTGCATTCTTATCAAAGTTTAATGAGAGCTCTTGCCCTTCAGAACACATTCATACTATGTCAAAATTATATATCTCAGCAAGAAGAAGAGACCTCCACTGCATATCTACAATTGTCAAACACCTATTGAGATAAAGAAACCGTCTAAAAGGTATCACTGAATTAACAATAAACTGAGAAGCAAGAATCACTTCAATTGTTGAACAAATTTGATACTACAACCCATGCATGAGGTATCCTGTTGATGCCAACAGTACCAATTAGCCATGTGGGACATTGGGAATGTATTCGATGAAGAGTAGGACACCAATGCAATTTTATCACAATAGGACCACTAAAGGTTTTTTTATTTCTGTGACTGCATAACCTACAGCCATATTACCAAATATACAAATTTATTTATCCCAAAAAAAAAAATGAATGTATCTTAAATTCTTAATTATCATAAGTTGTAATTACGTCACACGTTATGCTTTTTTATTTTAATGAAAGAATTATTGAACTCAAATGTGATCATTAAAATAAACATACAAGCACACACACAATCTGCTATTCCAATATTATTTGAGTGGAGCATGCAGACCACCACAGAAAAATGATTGCCGAGAATGAAATCCATACATGTCTCTTCTCGAGTTTTCATTGGTTCGTTACGCAGTGCATTTTCTCTATACCTAAACCAACTTTGGCCATTAAAAGTTTTGTCAACATAAGCACGATCAATTGTTCTCCATGCCTCTAAGAAAAGGAGATTCTCTTCAGTGAGGGCCCCTGCACAATTATGACATGAAAGTTTACTATAACAGAAAATGAAATAAAAGATCCAATAATCATACATCAATTCTTGTAGCTCCAAACCGGAATCAGATTTTCATTTTATAGAACAATCAAACTTACAGGAGGGAGTCTTGCTAACAGCAACAGAAACTGACATAACTAGCATCACTCCAACAACCAACCGGACAAAAAGAAAAGAGACATGGTGCTTAAACTTTTCTGAACAATTCATTAATTTCTGAAAATTGCCAGTATATTTCTTCAAGTTGGGAAGGCATCTATAACTTCTCGAAAAAAAACCACAGTGAGCTGAAACTCTTTTATTAAGCCTCCATATTGGCTGAAGCAAGAAATTGTATTTTGAAGCTCCCTCCGAATTGCCAAATTTATTGCAACTTCTTGGCCTGTCAATGGAATTTTTCTTTATACAAAACAAGGGATTCCATAGTTGAGCTTCCACAAGCCTTACGGGTAAAGATTTGTATGGCAGTACCTGCAACTAGTTGAATTGGAAATTAAGCACAGTGACCTCTCTAGTCACTATTAAATAATGTTCATATACACTCTTTTCCCAAGGTTTTAGGGGGCATTAAAAGAAGTGATTAATGGTTAAATTTATTAAATTGATAAACACAAGGCTGCACATATAGCATGCATCGGTATTTACTCTCTAAAATTATAGTTATGACTGGGCAATTACAATCCTTTACAATCAATGTGAGTTTTGGAAAGTGGGCTATTCAAGTGGTAGTTCAGGTCCAAGAAAACAATAATAATAATAATACCACATTTGTTGTTTTTGACAACTTTATCTATAGTTGAAAAGCCCACAACACCTAAATTTGCTCATTTTCCAATAATATTGCACATCATGCTCAAGACAGCTTCAACTTTGCTTTATGTGTATCAGTGTATCTAAACCAGAATCAGTTGTTACATATCCTAGTACATTTGTTTACATTAAAAGTAATTTGACCAGGCCAACCAAACCATGTGTAAGTACAAATTTCATTTTTCATCAATCAACTCTACCAACGTCCAAAACTAATGTTAGTTCATAGATTCACAACCAATGTTACACCAAGCACAGGTTGCCATGGTAGGCAATACGGGAATAGATAGACACAGTATGTTGCTTACCCAACATCGTGGTACGATAAGGGTAGGCTTTTATAGCTTACATAAATTGTTTATTTAGAAATTTGAGCATGATAAGGTAGCTTCAAATGCAGGAGCAGTCTACTTTTCATTCTGCAAAAGATGACACATGAAACATTATCATAAGTTTTTTATCCTATTAAGTTTCTAGTTCATTAGTTTTAGATATTGCAATGCAAAAAAGAAAAGCTGAGTGAAAAAATTAAGAACAAATTTTGGAGCCACCAAATAAAGTGTTTCGGAGTGAAAGAATACTGCGTTTCGGATCACATGATCCAGATCACAGGTCACTAGGGTAACAATGTTCATAACCCATCTTATAATATCTTCAACTGGAAACATATCACTAATATTGCTACATTTTGCAACCTTTGTTGAATGTAACCAAATCATCTCAGCTGATTCACCTACCTAGTCCTATTTGGTGAGACCTAGTTAAATTGTTTCAATAGATCACAAATCATTCAGCAAGTCAAATTAACGTTTCGCGAATGAAGCTATTTCTAATTATGTCTATTATGGTTTTGCTCCATATACATTATCCATCTCAAAAATCTCCTATCATCCATTAGCATTTTAAGATACCCAATTAAAAATGGTCTCAAAATGACCATGATTAGGGCAAATTCCAGACAAGAGTGGCTCAGCCAGCATATCCCTGTTCCCAAACATCAAGGAAAGCTTGGGATAAGATCAACCAATAAAGAGAGAGAATAGAGGTTAAGTAACCCTGCTCTTCAAAGTTTCATTTATGCTTTGTTCAGTTGCTGAGTGACCGAAGAGAGAAAAGAACATAAAATGAGAAAACCTTGTATTTTCTGTAGCTTCAGCTAGTTTTTTCCTTTTTTTTTTTTTTTTTTTTTTATAAAAAAAATCAATCAACTCCATTGAGTGTAGTCCAATTATTTTTATGAGATAAATTAAGGTTTCTCATTTTCCTAGAAATGAAACCACACAAACTGCATAACTCCAGATTTCTTTTCCTTACCTTCTCCTTGGTTATCTCAGTAACCAAACAGAGGCTAAACATAAAATATAGTATAATTTGGCATTCTAAATTCTTTCTCCAATGTTTCCTACAACGCAATCAACTAATACAAAACAAATTTTTTGACCATATGATTGTTTTCAGAAGCTAATCCCAAATGGTTCGTCTGGTTGCTAAGAAAATGTAGGGGGTAGAGGGGAAGAACAGATAATCAATATTCGAGTATCACATTTTCATTATTTGAGACTCCGGTAAAATATAATCACGTATTCACTATTTGGCTTACTTCATATGAGCTTCTCAATTTTGGGAAACCAGAATAACAAGAGTTAAATCTTTACTTTCACTTTATTCTTTTCTTCCAATTTCTCAGCAACCAAATGAACGGTAATAGGAAAGTAAACCAAGAACAACGACACAACTTTATAGATACACATATATATTAACATTTTGAGAGTGATTTGACGAGTAAAAATGGGTTTGAACGCGAGAGAGAGAGAGAGAGAGAGAGAGTACCTGAAGAATGGAGGACTTGGGAGTGGAATTAGGGTTTTTATAGACGAAAAGAGATGGAGAAGTAGTAGCAGAGCCTGCAACTACCTCCATTGAAATGAAACCCCACAAAATGGAATTTTGATTTCGTTTGGGTACCTTATCGTTGTTGGGTGTCCCACACTTAGCGCCCTTTTTTTTCTTTTTCTTTTTCTTTTTTCTTTTTATGATTATCAAAGAACTAAATAAAATCTTTTTCATCAAGTAGTTCAATGAATAAGATTCTATATCAATTACCCTTACAAGTCAAATTTAAAGTCAACTAGTACCTTAAATTATTTATTATACCTCCAATCCTTAGTTTAGCAAGTTGTTTATTTTTTTCAAACGTTTTTTATTTGAATTATATGTTGAATTTGATTTGGATATGATAAGTTTTTTTGAATTTGAATTGTGATTTAAGATAATTCTTATTTTAAGCTGATTGTTTATTTTCTCCATATTAATGGATTTTTTTTATTTGAATTATATGTTGAATGTGATTTGGATATGGTAGGTTTTTTTTTTTTAATTTGAATTGTAATTTAAGATATTCTGGATTTACTTCATTTCGATTTTAGTTTCCGGTGACTGTCTTCCCACCAGTGTATCATATTCCTGCGAAATTACTGTATTGTATACATGTATACATCATGTCCTTATAAAAATTATTTTACTAAAATTACCGTATACTTTACCCAAAAAAACATGTGTACGTCATGTATACATATATACATCATGTCTTTATAAAAAAAAAACTTTACTCAAATTACCGTTTACTTTACCCAAAAAAACATGTATACATCATGTATACCATCATGTATACATGTATACACATGTCATTATAAACAAAAAACTTTACCCAAATTACCGTATACTTTACCCAAAAAAAACATATATACGTCATGTATACCATCATGTATACATGTATGTATGTAAAAGCCCATTCTCAGAAAAATTAAAACTTTATACAAAGGGGATTCCCTATAATGAAAATAATTGAGTTTAACAACAAAACTATAACCATTAATCCATATGCATTCATTGCTCCAACCCCATAAATGATTAAAGGTATGTATGTATACAAGTTTTCATAACCTCTTATAAAAATTATTACATTATTTTTTATGTATGTTATACATATTAAATATCATATTGGCGTTTGCTGAACTTATTTGTTCCAAATGATTTGTCCTTCTATAACTCAAAAGAGTCGTAGCTGAACATAGTCACATCCCTTTAATTTCATTAATTAAATTATTAGCATAATATATCATATTTTCATAACCTTATTTTTAGGCTATAATTAATTATTTTGTGGATTTAAATCAATGTTATTTACTCAATAATTGTCACAAGGTTGCTAAGCCATATGACAATTATGTTTGTCAAAAAGTTAGTCTGGTTGCGAATTGTATATGTGTGGCCTAATCCCGTATGTAAGAGAGGTGATCATACCATCAATAAAATGATATGAAATATCATATTAACACAACATGCATTGACAATTTTCATATCTACAAATTGGAATGACATAATCCACTTCTTTTAGAGTTTTAGACCTTAAAGCCCAGGTATCCACAGTCCAGTTTTCTAGGTCTGGAAGTTGGAGTGGCCCGTGAGTTAGCAATTCTTACTTGTTTGGATATTGCAATTCCAAAAATTGATTTCTACACCCCATAAATCACTATTCCTAAAATGTCCATAGACAAATTAACCATCAACATCTAAAAATTCAAAAAAAAAATAAAAATAAAAAGAATCTAGTGATGAATAGGATTAGAACTAAACTAGGGTTGAGGATATTTTAGAAAAAAATTTAGATTTAAATTGATCAAATAATGAGATTTAAATAACTTACTAGGACTAGAGATTATTTAAAGGGGTTGTAATATCCCCACCCTTGCTTACTTTATATGTTTCTAACAAATAAAAAGAAAGGCCCAGGTAGTTAGTTTATGTGCTTGCACATTATCATGCCTTTTATAATTGTAAAACACAAATTAATACCCATCTTAAGAGAAAGAAAGAGAACTAGATCACACTTTAAGACCTGTATTTATATTTTATTTATGTATAAAATTGAAAAAAATTATTTTTTAAAAAAACTTACCATATAATGATGAAATATTACAATATAATAATGAAATAAAGACTGATCTTCGTTATTAACTATCTAAAATCCGAGTGAAGATCTTCTATCACACTAGTATGTACCATTTTCTTGTCCCCTTTTCACAAAAATCTACCTTGAAAATCTCGCCTTTTAATAAATATTCATATTTAAATTTTCAAGTTGAACTTTTGTAAAAAGGGATAGGAAAATAGTACACAAAAATGGAACAGAAGATCTTTACTCTTAAAATTTTCCGTTTATAAAATAATATTTAATTTTTCATTTTAAACATTAATTTGAAAACATCTACCTAAATAAATACTATCCCAGACTTCAATGAAACTAGAGATGTCAACGGGACGGGGCGGGGCGGGTTTTTGCTTTCTCAATCCTGTCCCATGAATAAAAATCATTTCCCAAACCCGTCCCAATCCCAACTATAAATGGGACGGGGCGGGGTGAGAATTATGCGGGACGGGACGGGTTTTCCCATCGGGTTTGAAAAATAATTAAAATATTTTTTAAACTTCAATTTTATTTTATTTTGGAATGAATCCTAACCATAATCTCAACAAATTTTGATTTTTATCTTAAATTATAACTATTAGTAGTTAAAATATATATTTATACACACTAACTTAGTGAAAAGAATAGAAAAAAATAGAGTTGATAAAAATCTTAAAACACTAAATATTGTAAATAAATATAAAAGATTTTAGTATAATGATATATGCATAGATATTCGGGACGGGGCGGGTTGGAGAAGCTATATCCCATTCCCGTCCCAAACCCTATAGGGTTTTTAATTTTTTTCCCAAACCCTATAGGGTTTTCAAAACTATTTCCCAAACCCTTCCCAATAGGGACGGGACGGGGCGGGTTACCCTTTTAACCCATCCCATTGACATCCCTAAATGAAACGAGTATGTACACTTCTTCTCTTCCCATTTTTTATTTTCTATAAATATCAATCCTTAAAAGATTTCGTGGTCTACCTTCTTATAATTAGTCTTTCTCACGAGGAATACTTCTAGCTCGAGTACACACATTATGAACACCTGACTTTGACATTAAAGCAAGCATGTGTGAATGGGTGCTTAATTGAAAGCACTTATTAAGAGTGAGCAGCCATACTTACTTATTCTAAAAGCAACTTTTGAATCCGCACACTTTTCTTTATCTCAATTCTCAAAGTCAAAAAGAAGCTTTCAATGTGCCCCATTAATTGATGCACACCAACAACCACTCCCAAATCCCAACCAATACTACCAATTCCCTTGCCTTTATTTTATTGCAAGTCATTCCTTTTGACCCATTTTGGAACTTGGACATTTGAGACTTCTACTCTTCTAGATTACTCAATAGTAATCCATCCGTACTATAGAAATATGTCTATTTCAAAAAATAAATACGTATGTTAAAAAAATTTATTAATGTATTGATTTATAAATTTTTTATTTTTTATTTTCAAAATTATCATTTTCCTATCATATCAATATATTCTTGAAATAATATGGGTGAAATTGAATATGGGTGCAGGATTCAAAAGATTTATCAATTTCTGTCCCTTATATAACCACGAGATTCTCTTTATCTCCTTTAAACTTTTATAAAGAATCCGGACCCATGTGAAAAGGTGAGAATCCCATTATTTAATAAATGAATGAAATAACCCAACCTACACTCTGTCCCACCAACAAAACATAAATACAAAACAAATTAAAACAGAAACAAAACTCATGGAAAGTCCATGTTACCTCAATATTAATTGAGTGGGGTCCTCATTATTTTACTAAAAGAAAACAAAACAATCCAATTTGGACCATCAAGGTATCCAAAAATCCACAGCTAACACTCCAAATAATGGACCACGCTCAATTATTACCTGTGGAAAGCAAATCATTTCCACGGTGCAAATTACAGTCGTTAATCATATTTTAATTAAAAATTAATTAATTTGCATTGCAGATGTTGCCAATTATAATCTAAAAATTATATTACACATACATAGAAACAAAAAAGAAGAAGAAGAAGAAGAAGAAGAAGAAGAAAGAGAGACCCCTAAATTGAGGTGGAGGGGGTTGTACCAGATGGTTCTATCTTCCTCATCTTATCCCATTCCTCTGTGTATCATCATCACCATCATGGTACACGTAAGCAAAGCCACCATGCCGGGTCTGATCCATGCCCGCCATTTCATCCTCAGCTGAAATCCTTAAAAGCTTCAACTTATGAAGTATAAAGAACAAAGGACCCATGGTGGCACTGACCCACCCGATAATCACCAGAATCTGGATTACATGAGCTGCCAGTAGTTTCCCTCCACCACCCATGAACAACCCGTATGGACGACCCGGTTTATCAGGGTAAACCTCGTTCACGTACTTCTCGTCGGCAAACAAGGCTGTAAATATAATTCCCCATGCTCCACACCCGCCGTGCAATTGGGTTGCCTCTAACGGGTCATCGAACTTCACTTTCTCAGCCAATTTGTTGCAAGAAATTAACACGATTGCTGCCACCATCCCGCAAATTATTGCTGCCCATGGATGCACCACGGAGCACCCAGCTGTTATTGCCGCGAACCCGCCCAAAAGCCCGTTACACACATCGGTAACATTCCAATGACCCGACAGGATCCGTTTACCGAATAGAGTGGTTAAAGCGGCGGTGCAACCCGCTAGGGTGGTTGTCACTGCAGTTCTTCCAATAGCGCTCCACTGCCCATAATAACTACCCGGTGTATACGGACTCAATATTTTCGTAAACGAACCCGGGTTAAACCCGTACCACCCGAACCAAAGTAAAAAAGTACCAAGAACCACTAAAGTCGCGCTGTGCCCGCGAAGAGCCACGGTCCGACCCGAGTGGTCAAACCTCCCAATTCTCGGGCCTTCAATAAGCGCACCCCAGAGTCCAGCGATACCACCCACCATATGAACAACACCAGACCCGGCAAAATCGATAACACCAGATCCGAATAAAAGGTCCGAAGTATTACTCGCACTAGCCCACCCATCACCGGACCAAAACCAATGAGAAACAACCGGGTAAACGAATCCGGTTAAAAACGAGGAATATACGAGGTAAGCGATGAATTGAGTTCGCTCGGCTATTGAGCCGCTGGTAATACCGGCGGCGGCTATAGCAAAAGCCCATTGATAAAGGAAATAGCTGAAATCAAAGCTTGAAGAAGGGAACGACTTTAAAGCGAAGAAGTGGTGTCCAATGAAGCCGTTGGAGGGCGAGCCGAAGGCGAAAGCGAAGCCGAAGAGGTAATAGAAGAGGCCGCCGATGGCGGCGTCGAGGACGTTGGTGAGCATGATGTTCATGGTGTTCTTGGCGCGGACGGAGCCGGCACAGAGCATGGCGAAGCCGAGCTGCATGGAGAAGACGAGGTAGGCGGAGAAGAGGAGGTAGGTGTTGTCGACGGCGTAGGCAGTGTCGGAGAAGCTGTCGTTGACGGTGGAGAATCGGGAGCAGATGTAGGTGGCGGCCTCCGTGGGGTTGGTGGTGTTTGGGCCGAAGAGTTGGGCCAGTTGCTCGACGGAGCAGGTTAGTGATGATGCCATGGTCCCCCCAAGAGAGAGAGGAGAGAGAAAGTTTTGGTATGACAAGATCGTTTAGAATCCCTTCACGAGAATATATGTACGGGGAAGAGAGAGAGAGAGAGAGAGTGTGAGAGAGAGTTCTTCGGTCTCTTTCCGCGAATGGAGTGTAGACTTTTCTTCTCTGAAGGTGTTTTATATTTTACTTTAAACAGCGTTTTTATTAAGGGCCGTTTGGGATAATTTGATAATTTCATCTTATATATTTTTAAAACATAAATAGAATAGAAGTAGAAATATATTTAAAGTTTAATCAGAAGTAAAATTGTGATTGGAAAATGTATTTTAAAAGTGTTATTGACTATAAGTATTTTTATTTTTTGTTAGGATATCATCCAATAAGTGCTTGTAATCCTAAACTGGCACCGTTAACCTTAGAGAAAAGTGCTTTATTTTTCCACTTAACAATAAAATTATAAACAATAAACAATAAATAATATAAATAATTTATAATTATTTAATTTATAATAAAATTATAATTTGGCAACCACCAATACTACACATTCCGAAACAATATCCCAAATGAAACTAAACCCTTCACTTATTAATAAATGAAATATAAACACAATTTTTAAAGGTTGAGACACTGAAGGAATTAATTTTTAGTGAAATTGATGTTACAATGACAAGATTGGCATTTGTAAATTTCATTAACCAAAATTAACTTGTGCTTTTATGAAATTTCGTAATATTACCCACATGGCATGAATACGGAATATATTAGAGATGCTCTTGTAATCCTGTTTAGGATGGGTGATATTATGTTCCTGAAAATAGTAGCATTTACTTTGGGTCTACTTGGTTTCAGAAGGGAAACAGTGGTGAATTTTACACTATGTTTGGATTGAGAAAATTGGAGAGAAGATAAGAGAATCTCATTATGAGAAGAGAAGATAGAGTTAAATGACTCTCTACATCGTGTTTGGATAGCTTTCATAAGAGAAGAGAAGAGAAGATTTTAAGGTGTGAATTCCAATATTACCCTTACTTGCATAAAAATGAAATAAAAGCTAAACAAGGGAGAGAAATGACAAAGTAGTAAAATCACATGCATTGGCTTTCTCTTCTCTTCTCTTCTCTCCTCTCCAAATCTCCCCAATTTGGAGAGAGATATTTGGACCCTTCTCTCTCCACTTTCTCTCCCCACCCTCCCTTCCTTTCTCTTATATTTTAGTTTGCCAAACAAGAGAATTTTAACATTTTTATCTACTCTTTTCCCCAACTCTCTAGATCCAAACGAACTGTTAGAGTTGGGATTTGAATTTGAATACTCCAAATTTAATTACAGAGTTTTTGTTATTTTATTATGTTGAGAATTTGGAATATCTTTTCATCTGATATTCCGTAGGACTTCTCTCTCTCTCTCTCTCTCTTCGTATATAACTCTTTCTCACTCCTTTTTTATATCATTTTTTTAAGATCTTTCTCTCTGATTCTTTAGTATATAATTCTTGATTTGAAGGACTTTAACAGAATTATCCTGTTGATGTACTAATTATGGAGGTAATAATATAACTCTTTGGTATTTTCGAATTATTTTATTTATCTATTTTACTTGTTATATTTCAAGTTATTTTTAATTATTTTGCCTTGTATTGTATAATTAAAGTCCTCTTCATTGAGGCAAAGCCGAATCATTATAATTGCATGATATATATATATATATATATATTTGGTTCATTTATTTTCGAACTAATACAAACCTTGATAAAGTGCAAGGTCAACTTTATTGGCACGCCCCCACTAACTCCACACGTGTGAACTACCACTTTGAAGATTTCTAGAGTGAACACCTTCAAATCTCAGGCTTGTAATTATTCTTTGATTTGGAAATCTAGGATCAAAACCAATTCCTTAGACCAAACTCGATCATCCAGGGTTTTCTTTTGATTAATCCATGAAATTTAAACGACTCAATTTGAATTATATTTAGCTTTTAAGGCACGAATTCATCTTTCTAAATGAGTTCATAAAAAATTGAAACCATCACCATGATTGATGGGATATGATCAATTTTTATAATTCATGAAATGCCCTTATTTTAAGCTTTTTTTTACTGTCATTTATGATACTTAAATTGCACAATTTATGATGATAAATTTATTTATAAAATCATATGAAAAAATACAATGATCCAATTCAATTTTCATTGAACATCAAAACAAGGCCTTACAAGAGTACTCCTCATTCAACTTTAAAGCAACCATACTTTAGTACGGTACAGAGCAGGTGTTAAGCATTAATAACTTTGCTTGGTTTATATGAACCAAGGGGGCGTTTGGTTGCCTGTAAAGAGCTATATAATATAATCTCATATTACATTACATAGCTTAAGTCATGTTTGACGCGTCATGGTGTGAATGTAATCCACTTTACGGGTGTAATCTACCATGTAAAATAGATTGCGGTCTTCAACTAATGTATTTCGGGTAATGTAATATAATCTACTTTACAGTCAATTAAATTACATGGTTATCCAAACACATTTCTCGGTAATGTAATGTTATTCCTGGTAATGTAATATAATCTACTTTACAGTCAATTAAATTACATGGCTATCCAAACGCATTTCTGGATAATATAATGTAATCCGACTTCTCATTCCCTACTAATCCAAACAAGTGGGATGTAATTTGAAATGTAATTTAAATTACCAATGTAATCAAATTATACTGTAAGCTATTTTATAGTCAATTAAATTACATTACATTACAGGCAACCAAACGCCCCCCAAATGCAGGGAAAGCCAGCTGACTAATGTTCTAGTTGAGAACCATCTTAACTGCATTCATTAATGTCCATGAAAAGTTTTCAACTCTTGACCTCTTCAAAACAAAGAATGATAAAATTAGTTTTAATAAATTTTTTTTTTTTTTTTGGGTAATAGAAATGGTAATTTGTAAGTAGATGGCATATGCTCATAGGAAAGTCAGCTGACTAATCATATATTTTCAATGCAGTAATGCTATTTACACAAATACTTTATAAAATAAGTATCTATTTGCATGAAAATTATAAATTAAAAATAAAAATAAATTCTTAAGAATGCAATCATTTAATTTTTTTTAGGAGTCAAAATACAATTATGGAGCTTGAATATGGACATTTGCTAGATTTAGATATTGAGTAGGAATGTTAAGTTCAGGTCGACCTAATGCAAGCTGCATTAGGTTACCTCAATTATAACCATTTGTACAGTGTATTTTGAAAAACCGATCACTGGATTTAATACTATTCTTATGTATGTTATGTTTGCCGAAAATCACATTGATCAAACAATCTATTTCAGAAAAAACATACAGTGAAAAATTGGTGATATTTTGAATAATAAAATAGTCACAATTTTTCACACTAATATTTTTCAAAAACTTACCGTTGGATTACAATGATTTTTTGCGGACACGATGCATATAAAAGGAGTATCAAATCCAACTATCAATTTTTCAAAATTTACTATTCAAATGATTGTAATTGAAGTGAATTTAGCATTCCCGAGATAATGAGAGTTAGGGTACGTCCGACTTGCCCTTTACAGGCTGTAGCTAACATTTAACAACTTTTATGGGATCTCCGTCCTTGCTAAGTGCGTATATACGCACGTACTACTCACAAAATGTCATTATGCTACGAGTATATTGAGAATTATTTTTTGTTTTTTTTTTGTCAGGTCTTCGCCCTATTCCAAGAAACCGACCAAACATCGATTTTGAAATTGTAAAACTGACTGTTGGATTTGATGTTCTACTTATACTTATTATGAATGCAAAAAATTATATTGATCCAATGGTCGGTTTTTACAATTTTGAAAAAGATTATAAAAAAATATTGAAAAAATTGTTAAAAACTGTCACAGTCTATTTTTTGAAAAACCAACGGTTGGATTAATGTGATTTTTTATATTCTTAATATATATAAGTGGAGTATCAAATCCAACTGTCGGTTTTTAAAAATAACTATTTCAAAATTGATCAGATGCACTAAAGAGGACAAAAATTTGACAAATAGAATTGTTGAACTTTAATGGCATAGTATATGTCACATTAGAATCAAAAGACACACTAGCCATATATAATGGAGTTAACTTTTTTTTTTTTTTATCTTTTTTTATCATGGCCTCCTTTAATATTCTTTTGATGAAGGTGAGAAAGTAATTGGAAGGAATAAGTGAGCCATTCATGAGACGCCACGTAATTAAGCAAAATTCTACAAGAGAGATCATCGTCTCTACCAAACTCAAACACTAATACATATGTAATATGAGACACAACGTGATATCATTGGTTATACAATTTGGATTTATCTTTAATGAGAATGTGCAAATCATGTGTGGATTTTAAAAAATTCAACCATTTAACGTAGTCTGAATGGACCAACCAAACAGTTCCCATGTTCGAGAAAGGTGTACTCAACATTAAGGAATTGTTAGGTAAAACTCATCAAATAATTCAAAATTCTTAAGAATAATTCCATTGCCACCCATTCGTATTACTAGTGACACCCACCAATTAATAAAAAAATTATTACTATTGTACCCACATATAAATTTATTATTATGGATAATATTAAATAAATAAAATAAATTAAATTATATTACTTCCTCCATCCACCTATAAATATAAATAAATCCCACAATTAATCTGAACTAAAATTAATTTAAAATTCCAACATTCCTACATCATTGCTCTGTGGAGCTGTAGACATTGTGGAAAGATGAAGACAAATCTCTCAAGGAAATCCAAAACCAATGCAATTCAAGTGAAAACACTTTAAAATGTTTTCTTCTAACATGTTTGAAATGATTGAAAGAGATGTGGGGATTTTTTAAACCTCTTGAAAATTTGTGGTGGTAGCTTCAAGATTATAGTAAATCTTATCTGCTAGCTGTGAGTCAGTGGCTGCCCTACACTTGTCACATTCTCAATGGACAACAAAACAGTTGGTTTGAAACATAGCTCAGACCCTTACCCATTAAATAAAAAGGGGCTGAAAACATTATCTTCTTCACCTTACTTTGAAAATATAGGCATATTGCATAAGCACACTGGGGCTCCATCTTCCACATTGTTGTCACACACAGTCCTATTATCATTTGTCTTGTCACACACAGTCCTATTATATTTAATAATTCAATAGCCAACATATCATGATATATCACCTCTAACATATTAACATAAGAGAATCTACAGTGAACTGTTATTTAAATAATAATTGATGTCAAATTCTAACAGTCCTTAATGTCAGATTTAGCACGTCAAACAGACCTTATCATTTGTTATAGATGAAAAAAATAATATTTTACAGACATAATACATTGGATACTTGGATGTCCAGTCAAGTAGTAAGACATAAATGATAAAACAAACAGTATCTCTACAATCTTAGCATTTGTTCCAAAACACCAATATGGGACAAAATCCCAAAATTGGGACAAAATAAAAATACAACTATTGGCTACTATCCAGCACAAAGGTTAGATCAACTTGTATTTTTTTTTTGGTCTATATGAGATTCTCTTGATGTAATCAACGTTAATAATTATTTGTTGATGATGAGTTGAAGTTGATTGTGGGCTTGGCAATAGATTAGGGGTTTGGTGAATGAGATTTCCAAATTTCCAATAATCTATGGATTATTTCTATTTAATTATATGCTGTTTTGATGTTTGTGTCTGAACTTCATGTCGGAAATTGCGAATTGACCGTTGGCTTCCATACAATGACCCAAGGTGTCTGGTTCAAAACCAGTATTCTATTGTTGCCTTAATTCATGTGCTCTTATAATTATAATATCCTTTTTTTATATTATATATATATATATATATATATAAATTGTTATGGGAAGCCGCAAATTGACCGTTGGCTGCCGTACGATGACAGCAATTTAAATTTAATGGACGAGATGTGGGTTCATCATCTACCAAGAGCAATCCAAATTTAGAAAGGACAGTTATCTTGCTAACAATGGTTGACCAATCAGTGAGCTGTTAATAAGATGGCACGGTGACCTAGTCATGCCTCAATTAAAAATATATATATATATAAACGTAGATTATCTAAAAATGAAATCTGTAAAGAGGCTTTGAAAAATTCATATACAAGAGAAATATAATTGTTGAAAAATCAATGGATAAGTTGTTGACAAATTATTGTAAGCACCAATTATCAAACTAATATGGGTTCAAATTTACCAATCCTCCTTAACGAGGGTGCAGGTGTCTTGACCAATTGATATCTTGGTAGTTCAAGACTACCCAACATCAAAAAACCAATATTAACGGCCCCAATAGGATGACTGTGATTCCTAACCACACAAAACGGAAGCTCCTTCACCACCACAGGATGGTCTCAAGTCGCAGCATTGAAAATGAACCTTTATAGTTCACATAGCCGTTATTAGCCCGTTACGTGTTTGAAAAAATCTCCTGAAACAAAGTCAAAATTTAAAAATATGCCAAGCTAAAGTCACAAATGTTTCGATGTACCGGGAAGTACAAGAAAACCCTTTATTCTAATGTCAACTGCATATAATTCTCAACTTTCAGCAATAGCAGCTTGATGGAAGTCAGAATGATAAGTTGAATTTCAAGCCAAACCTTAATCTTACCAGTTAACCGAGTCTGCTAGATAATGGTGACAATGCTGGCCGTACGCCTTTCGCACATCCAGCCTGCCCAAATGGGTTTCACACGTCCATTCAGACAGTCTCTGATAGATCACGATGACATCGCTAGCCATTTGCACACATCCATTCAGTCTGAAAAATGCCAACCCATGATGAAACCCAGAATACTTTAGCGTCTAATAAATGCCAAAGTCATGCCACCACAACTAGTTTTTGTCAATTGGGAAGATGAACGAATCAAATTTTGATTGGAGAGAGCTCTTATAATAAATAAATGAGTTGAGAACCAGCTATACTAATTCAAAATTCTGTTCTCTTAGAAACTAAAATTATAGCACACATTCAAATAGTTAATACTACTTCAAAATGAATGAAAGATTTTTGTTTCAACTTTTTGACCAATAAATGAACATACACTATACGGACATTGCTTTGCGAGTTGCGCATTGTTCCTTTGAAATGTATGAACTTCAAAGAGCCATTCCCATTTTACTCGTTCCCTTTCAGTCTTTTCTTCTGCTTTCTCCTCTGATCACGCAAACCTGTAAGAGCAGATGACAAAGTCAGCAATGTTTCCCTCCTTCCCACCCCTAATCAACCCAACCCAACCCAACCCAACCCAACCCATTTTCATGAAAAAGAAAAATGAAAAAAAGGAAGGAAGCAAAAGCAAAGCTAATAGGAAAAAGAATTAGAATGGAGCAGCAGTATACCTTTTTTCTCCTCTTTCCTTTTTCTCCTCAAAACCTCTATATTTCTTCGCTTTTCTGCAGTCTCTTTCACATCCATGCGCACCTAGAGTGAGAGATGCATGAGCAAAAATGACAGTTTGAGCTTAAAAAGCTAGGGAAAACAGAGAACAAAGCTAATATAGACACATATTCTTAATGAGAGCTACAGGAGAGATGAAGATGATTTCTAACATGCTATAGATGCATCTTAGACATTGCTAAGGATTCGTGTGCCTAAGTCCAGATAAACAGTGTATAAGTTGCTTGGAAAGGCAGTATAGACTCCTGTATATAATGAAGATAGGGCTATCGCTTGACCAAGTACACAGATAACATTATTTGTAACACAAACTAAATGAAAAAGAAAGGTTCTGCTGTCTAACATCCAGATGTATAGAAACTGCCATGCCACATGTGCAAAGGGGATGATGCATTTATGTCCACTAGGATTATCTAATTGAAGGAATATCCTCCTTTTCACGTGGCACTCTCACAGGTGAACGCTAGGATTCTGAAGAGAGGAAATCATTTGTTTTCCTAGCGTGTGAGAGGGAATCAATTTTAACAGCTGCAGTCTTTAGAATGCACTAATCATGTTCAACGGGCCTTGGATGCAAGACAATGAAAAAATTTGTCACTTACAAAGTACTGGGCCATTATGGTTCTTGTGGACTCTTAGAAACTGCTGTGTTTGGCACTACGCTGATTCTTATATTCAGAGGGAAAAATATTGATTCTTGTTTAGAAACAAATTCCTTACTACCGAATCAAAGGAAAATGGATCTCTTTTACTTTTTCATCAGATGTCATTTGTCTGGATATAGACTGGCTTAGAATGCTAATTCATCCTAATATGCATTCCCAAGCATTACCTCAAGAAAAAATATAAAGAAAAAACAATTCAAAAATGCATTCTCAAGCATTACCTCATGACCACCACCACGAAGTGCCTCAATTGCTTCCACACAATCTTGACCAATAACCAACAACTTCTTTCTTTTGATTTCTCCTGAACTACCATTGTCACCTAGTTTCTGCCTATCTAATTCTTCAAATTGATGTTGTAGAAGAGGCGAAACACCAGCCTGGGGAAATCAATAGTTCAAATTACCATACATAATAAAATATATGATTATCTGGTCATATCATGGAAATATTAAATATACAATACGGGAAACTCCATATTCGGCTATACTTGCTTCAATTGAAATTAAGGATCATACATATAACATCAGTTAGGATCAATCAATTACTAAAGACATTCAAAAACATCTTAGTAAAAGAATTATAAATTCCATCCCAACTCCCGAGAAAAATGGAGCAGTTCTGCCAACACTAACAAAATCACAAATAAAAGCAGTTACGGAAATCTCCATTAATGACAGAATCAATAAACTGCTACAGCATAAACCAACTTGACAACTTTAAAAGAGACTAATGAATCCCCAAGGTGTTAAAAACATAAAATACTGAATAAAAGCTACAAACCAGCTGGAAATTGTACTCAAAGCCACAACAAGTATCACATGCTAGCAAGAAAAATCAGAAACACGGAACATTAACAGAGTGAGGTTATAAATATGGAAAATCAACATGTATTGCATGCATGCATGTATGCATCCCTACATTAGTGTCACATGACATGGATAATTACAATGACCATTGTTTTTCAATGTTTCCTATGAAAGCAATCAATAAGTAAACAAAGACACTGGAGCAACAATGAGAAGTTTTGCATTTGATGCCATGAAAAACAATAGATATGACAAGCCTGCTACAAACCGGTACTTGGATGTATGGTACCACAAATGGAAAAGCTCTAAAATGCTAAAAGTCGATGCTTTAAAAATCCTGAAAAAATAATGTACCATTATTCAAACATTGCCAATGCCGGATTTGATTGCAATTTTAGGGCCCAAAAAGGGGTTACATATACTCACTCTCCATAAATTGTCATATATTAATAGTGAATTCTGTGCCAAGCTGCAGGGTTCTTTCCTGGAGAGCATGCTCCCAAGCTGCTTCTATGTGTTATTGTTAAAAACCTCCAAAAGTGTCACTGGAAGGATCCTGGTGTGATTTGAACATTATTCTTACCTATGCAAATCAAGTGTCCCAATAGACCTGTCATTATAACTTGTAAGACAGCCCTTATTCTTTGTACATAAATAATTGGCTTATATTATCATTTTGATATGCATATTAATGCGTGTGTGTATGTATAATGATACAAAATACATATTAGCATAACTACCAACAAATATATGTACATACACTTTGGACCTAAAGTATTTTTTTAAAAATAGATATTATCCACACTTGTTCCCAATCTGCATTAAAGTAACTTAAAAGTAAAGCATATGCGCATTAATGTTATTGATAGAAAAAACTATAATCCACAAAAATGGAAATGCTTCAACACTGATAATAAGTAAATTTTTGGGCAAAAATAAGAGTGGCAAACTAGTAGTGACATCAAAACATTGTCAGTGAACAAAGAGTTCATAAACAATTACCCCTGCCGGAAAGCGGTGTTTTAGTGTTTCTGGTTGCAGCGGACGTGAAAGCAGCGCTTCAAGCTCCTGCAATTTTAAATAAATAAAATAATTGAAAGGTCAGAAAATTCCTATTAGGAAAATAGGGTTTGCCAAATTTTCAGATTACATATATGAGCCAACTATGACGGGCAGTTTGAGGTCACAAACAAAAAACTGTCCGTAGTTAGAGGAAACCTGCTGCAGCTTCTTCAAATGCATGGAGCTGGCTTTCTTTTGCTTATAACTATTCACTCTTTCCTCCTCACTGTCATTTTCCTCCACATCTAATTCTACTGCTTCAGCATTTCTTTCAAACCAGCTTTTCTTTGCCTTTTCCTATAATAGACACAATATTGAAGAATGAAGCCCATGCAGCATTGCAAGAAAATAAACTGAAAAGTTACAATAGCTGATAATAAAATAAATTTAATGCATTGGAGAAAGTAATTTTTAAATTTATTAGGTGGTTATCTGTGACAAAAGAACGATATGTATATCATGCAGACTGATATAAAAGCCAGAAAATTCCAGAGTGACATACAAATCAAAAGTGGATTCAGCACATCAATTTTATAATCTCATCTAGCATTCATATATATATATATATATATATATATATAGATGAGACATTAAATGTTGGCATCAGTGCAGTAGATCGGTATATGTCACCAGACAGCCAGTGCACAACCACTAACATCATTCAATATGAATTAGAACAACAAATTACTTAAATTTTATAGAAATTCATAACTAATATCATAATCAGCATTACTATTACCACTATAGCAGCTAGCATGCGTGTTATTAGGTCATCCATATTTGTCTCAGTGACCATTCTATGCCTAATATTTATCTTGCTATTTGAAAACAAATGTAAGAGAGAATCCCGGGCTTCAATTTTTGCTAAGTGCTACTTAGTACTTACAGTCTGCCTAAACCACAGAAAAACAACCTATAGCTGATGTCCAGATCACTGAAATCACAGAGATTCTCTGTGGAATGAATTCACTACTGTGAAATGTATAATGGAGTTGGTCACAAAATAAGTATTATTACCCTCAAAATGCCAATGCATCTACAAAATAGACTGGGAGAAGAATTATAAACAACAGTAACGTGTAAAAATCAACACTGAAATGTGTAAGGGAAAAACTTTCAGAAGAAATAAAGAAAAATACATCATACTAGTGAACAGATCAACCGAAAGTAACATCACAATAGTATATTCATTAAACAAATTGTAATCAGGTCAACCTAATAAATTACTTTACAAGACTATCGGCCTCATCTCAACACCAGAATACATATGTATACCAAAACTGCATCTAAGAGCTCCAAATTACACATCAGTACATATCTATAACACCACCAGACAAACAAAAGGTATACCTGGGAATCCTTTCGGGTAATTTTGTCTATCTGACGAGCAAGAGACAATCGCTTTATAACTTCTGGCATGTATGAGTTTTCTAAAGGAAAACGCTGAAAACTTTCCTGCATAAAGAAAAGATCCAGCTGTCAGCACATATATCCACAATTAAAAGGCTTAATTGTCGGAATCCTCAATCAATAATAAACCAGCCTTTCCAAATGTCCAAGTTTTTACTACTTTAAATCTATTGGCATTACAAGGACAGGTCTCCAAGCATTTATGAATGGGTGAATGAGAGGTACAGAAAGAAGATCCCCAGAAAGTACTGAAGTCTTTGGCATTAAAAAAGAAGATCATTACCCATGTTTTGGTTCAAGAAATATGAAAAAGAGATGGACAACCACCAATTTCCACAAAAGTGTCTTCCCAAAATAAAAAGTGAAAGCCATTTTTCTTCATTTGGAGAACTATTGCTTCTTAAGGGAGAAACAACAACTCAGTAAGATTTTGGCTCGACAATTGGCATGGTGATTCACCCCTTCTCTCTCCCGAACTTGTTCTCAAAAGCCCTAGTATTTGTTGCCTAGTTGTCTAGTTGTCCAATTTGGTGCCCATTTTTATGACAAAACCTTGAGGCTTAAGAACTAGATTTTATGGAATAATTATAGGCAATGCTTTGAGAACTAAGTGGAGCTCTTTGACTAGGATGTGTGGTACTGTGGTCCCCTAGAATTTCAGTGCATCTCAGTTAAATCGCTTTCTTAGCTCTTGGTTGGTAAGTGGATAAGGACTTTCTAGCCCACCATGTTTGAAATATTTCTAGCTCATCTGGGAATCATCACTGGTGTGTCAAGTGGAGAGTTTCTCAGTGTCTCTGTTATTTTTGGTTGTGGAAGGAAAGCAGTAGCAGAATTTCCATGGTGAGGAATCTTCAGTAGATATGGTGCCAGGGATATCTGGTCGGTGAGACAAGAATTTTGTAGGTGTTCTAGTATTTGTATTTATATTAGAGGTTCGGTCTTTCTTTACTCTGTCAAGATAATTCTTCAACAGTTATTTTTTTATTGGCCTGTTTTGTAGCTATTTTTACTAGTATATCTTCTCACACATTAGTACAGCCATATTATTTATCACTAAAAGTATCTTTTTGCTTTCAAATCACAAAAATCATTCAGTAAATGACATGTTTGAACCAAAAAGGACCTGCCCAGCACTAACCTGGTCAGGCTGTGGGAATCAAAACACTCTATAACAAAACAAAGGAAGTTTTATTTTCTACAGCTTGAGTCTATGTCTACTTACCTGATTCCAGTCTGTAAATAAAAATAAAAATAAAATATGAAAAAAAAACTAATTGACTTCATTTCTTTTAGTTATTCAGTTTTTTCATTCTTGACTTAGTACAGTCATTCATCCCAAATAGGCAAATATACATTTTTTATTTATTTATTCAGAACTGAAAACAAACATTTATATATATGCTCATATATCATTATCATTGGAACTAGAAATATATGTCAGCCACTAATATTTAAAGCTTGCATCCACCAAAGATATACATCACAGACAAAATAATTTTAAACTAATTTTAAAATAATTGATATGAAAACACAGTAACCGTGCAACAACTGAAATGCAAGTGTGCAACTGATTCATGACACAACCTCAAGGATTTAATGTAACATTTAATAATCATTACCCATGTGACACAGGTAAAATTACAATAAATGTGAGAAGAATAACTTTTTGCTAATCATGCACTCAACTCTTAAAGAAGGATTAAATAACTCCATTTTCAAGAGCAATACCTTTGAAAATGATTTGCACAAGGAGGCAAATTTTGATCTATCATTTGGTGAGATTAGAGCAATGCTGCACCCATCAGCAGAAGCCCTAGCAGTTCTTCCACTTCTATGAACATAAACCTAACACAATAATTATATGTAGTTTAGTAAAAAAAATGTTGAAAACTTCAACAAAACCATGGAGCAAGAAGCCTCCTGATATCAACTTACTTCAGCCGAATGAGGAAGCTGATAGTGAACAACAGTTCGAACACCAGGAATATCAAGGCCTCTTGCTGCAACATCAGTAGCAACGAGTATACCATGTTCAGCTCCACGAAAACGATCGATTCCCTGCATTAACACATGGGAGGGAAAAAAAGTATATTTTAAACAAAAAGAAGACAAAGTAACTGCCTTAAAATAAGCAAATCAATTAGTCTCAATTAAGCCCTTTTTCATCATCCTTCCTGGAAAAGAATAAAAACAAAATAATCCATATTCATAACTCAAAAGTCATAACTCAGGTCAGATTACAAGAAGATAGAACTGAACTTAAAAACATATATATTATAATACTGCGACAGCAACCCTACTGTAGAAGGGATGGTCCTGTGTTATAAAGACTCAGGGACACACACACACACACACACACACACACACACACACATATATATATATAAACCTCAAAAAAAAAACAAAAGAAAGCGAAAACTTTTGGCACATCAGTAAATATTAGAGCGACAGAAAACATATCACACATCAGCCTTCCTATATGCAAAGAAGGAAAAGGATACCTTCAAACGTGCTCGCTGCTGCATCTGGGCATGAAGGGTCCAAACATTGACTTTAAGAGTACGCAAAAGGGAAGAGATGTGGCGTAAAGCTGCAATTGATGTACAGAAAACAATTGTGCGGCCTTGTCCATGAACACTCAAAATATAATACAAATAGGCATCTTTATCTTCTTCCCTGCAACTGCAACCTAGTATGATTAAGTATTACTCCATTGGATAAGTCACAAACTTAAAAATGAGAAAGACACATTATTATGGAAGCGACACTAGTTTAAGCTATTTAGTAGTCCAATGATTAATGTCAGAGATTTTCATAAGGACATAAAAAACTATACAACCAGGCATGATGCTCAAAACAAGACAATATCAGATGGAGAAATTGCCAAAACATGAAGCCATTCAAATCAGAAGAGCTCTATACAAGTTTGTAGGCAAAGTAGAAAAGCACGTATCAAATATATTTTTTGATAAAGAAGAGCATGTATCAAATATTTTGAAATCAGAGTCCAGTTTATGCCAAGTTCCAATGAACCTTTGGGCAATCCACGAATCTACGGCAGCAAAATTTAATAATAACACATACATTTCAAAATATGATGCCACAACTCACAAGGCGGTCAATTTTGCAAACTGAATCTCCAAGTCAAAAGAATGTTAGATGCCAGAAACCATATGGAAAGTGAAGTACATACTCAATGAATGACTCCTCAAGCTTCGCTGCCAAAATTGAGGCATTTGTCAGATCAACAATGGCAGCATTTTCTCTCATTCCTGCTCTCTCAGAAAGAGTTTCTATGGAGTTCAATCCATCATTAAACAAATGTTTTGATTTCAGTGATCCACGCTGTAGCTTCTTACGAAAATCAGCAGATAGTGCTACAGTTGCAGAAAACACAAATGTTTGCCTTTTCTTTCTTTGGAAGCTCGAAACTGTCACACAATTTTGTGTATTTTGGGAATGCCCTTCAGTGGAGCCACTAGTCATAGGAAGCATGTCAATTATTGACTGCAACTCATGAAAATGGCCATTTTGTATCATTCGGTCAGCCTCATCCAACACAAAGAATGACAATGAATGTAACTGCAAAAGAAAATAAAAAATTGAGTCAAATTTTTTTTATCAATGTTATATGTCGAGAAATAACCATAGAAAGGCAGGTGACAGAACATCTGTAACTTTTTTTAAAATATATATTAGTGACATGAACTAACAACTCCCTGTTGATATTCAATAGACAACATGAATGCATTAATACTAACCTCAACAAGATGGTTTTCTCCTCCGGACATAAGTTCCCATAACCTCCCTGGAGTTCCAACAATAATCTCAGGCCTTCCTTTCAAAAGTCTCTCCTGTTTTTCCATTGACATTCCACCAACAATAGGAACCACCCTAATATTGGTACCCTTGGCTACTTCCTTGAGATGATCAGTGACCTGGAAAAAAATTAGAAAACCAGACATCAAGGATCCATATCAATAACTAAGCAAAAAACCATAAAATCTAATAGTTAGGTCAGAAAGTTTATAAAGTGGGTCAGCTAAATTTGTACCCAAACCAGCCTGGTCAGGATAGACGGAATTTTTTGGGTTCAGAGAAGTGCAGAAACAGACATATAAATCATTAAAAATAATAATAATAACCGACTTGTTTTTCTTGCCTCTAACTAAAAAGTGACCAATTTCAACCAGGTTTTAAATCAGCTGCCCCAATTTTTGAAGTTTCCCAAATAGCCACAAAAGATAAATTCAACAGACACCTACTGCTTGCAGAACTTAGATTAAAAATATTTTTGGTAATTTTCCTACCACTTGTACAGAGCCAACTGCATGCACCCATGGCTTCACAAAGAAGCATACATTGCTGCAACAATCCTGTTCCCGCTTCTCAAAAAGTAAAAACTATCTAAGCATTCTAAATCGATCAGATACTCCTTATAAGAAAGCCTCACATGCAATTGTGGAAATCTTAATCAGGTTACACTGTAGAATTGTTGATTTCACTGCAAAATGCAAATCCATCTCCAAAGACAACTAAACAAGCTAATATCATCGAATCTTATGATTGTAATCCAAAACATAATGATGATATTGTTGATTTTCTTTTCTGTTCACAGATTATCCAACTTCCATCTGCCAGAATGAGTAAAATTAATGCACCTGCAGGAACTGAAGCTCCCCCAAGCAAAACCCTTCTCTGGTTCATTAACTTGTTAATTTAGCTTGGCATACTCTTAAAAGAAAAATCATACAATATGCACGTATTTGCTTCAAGTACTTGACCAACAGCACTTTGGATATTTTCATATATGCAACTCATTGAACAATTCCCGTGGAATTAGATTTTTTAAAAGGCACAAATTGACCTTGTTTGATCTAAAAACCTGAAATCACAATCTATCAAGGAGACTTCCACCAAGTACCTCTTTGACTCTTTAATAAATTTCATCTATGTACATGCATGCATATGTATTTGTAGTTGTATATATACACACATGTATGCATATGCATATGTTTGTCTGAATGTAGGTAATTCTTTTAGCGACCCCATTCTAGAGGAAGGGTCTGTGCCTTTGAATGCAATAGATAACTAGAGCAATTAACTTAATTTTCATGGTGCCTCCAAGAACATCCTATCTTGCAGAAAAAGGATGGAGTACAATGAAACCTTTCGCACATGTTAAGATAACCTATAATCCACTTCTACATCACCCCTTCAAACCCACATGCACACAGGCCACATCAGCCAAAATAAAAGAAATACAGATATGCCTCTTAACATGACAGAACTAACTGGATTTCAATTTAAAGCTTATATCTAGTTCATGCACTTATTATGAATGATTGAGGCAGATCCAGTAAGCAAAATCATTTAGGCACCAACAGCAAAATGTAAACAATTTCTTATTCCGTTCCACGCAGCAACTGACAAATTAAGTGAATGGAAGCAAATGATAAAGCAATAATGAGGACCTGAAGTGCAAGCTCCCTTGTTGGGGTAAGAATAAGAGCCCGCAAAAAGCCTCTTGGCGCATACTTTTCTGCTGCCTCTCCATTTTCTGCAAGCAGCTTTGTAGCTTTTTCTTGCTCTTCAAGGAGACGTTGCAAAATGGGCAAACCAAAAGCAAGTGTTTTCCCAGATCCTGTTTCCGCAGCACCGATGACATCCTTTCATGCAAAGAAACGAGAATCAAATATTAAACCAAATGTCATTATTATTCAATGCAACATCTTAGGCCAGAAACTTAACCAACCTTCCCTTGATGAGCAGCAGCAGGGACACAAGCTTTCTGTATTGGTGTTGGCTCCTTAAATCCAAGCCTGTATATCGATTTCATAAGCAGAGGATGGAGTCTCAACTCATTCCACAAATAAAACTCTGCTTCATCAACTGACTCTCCTTCAACATCATCCATGCCACTGCTAACTGCAATCAGAGTATGCAGTGTGCAAATCTCGTAGAATCATGTAACAATCTTAATACAATCCACCTTAAAAATTTAAAGCAGCTCAATGATTCTTTCAACATTCGCACATTGAAATTATTTTATAACTAACCAAGAATTTGATAAATTACCGGATCATTGACATTAAAAGCCATAAAATGCATTAAACTAAGCCTAATAAAAACCCAGAAACTGATAAATTAGCAAAATTACTAACATGTGCAGATATCAGACTGTATAAAACTAAGGTTAACATTACCCAGAACTTGATAAATTACCAAAATATTAACAAGTACAAATATCAAAACATATGAAACTGGGATTTGACACTGACCTGCAAATTGACAAATGTCGAAGAGACCAAACTATAGTTTTAACGCTAACCCATAAATCAGTATAAATACCAAATCATTGACGTGCATAAATATGTATCAAACTAAGTCTTGACACTTACCCATAAACAGATAAAATACCAAATCATTAACATGTACACATATCAAAATGTTAAAAGCAAGACCCACGAAAGATATATTTGAATTAATTGCAAACAAAACCCAAAATAAATATTAAACAGACCGGCCACAGATTCTGTGTCATTCTGGGTTTTCTTTGCCTTATTTTTCTTCTTCTTCTTCTTTTTCTTTCCCTTCACGTTCTTCTCCTCGTCCACTTTATCTTCATTTACAGCTTCAATCCCATTGCCCAAACCACCAACGTCATCGCTCCGCTTCCGTTTCTTCGACTCTGAGGACTTCTTAGGCTTCTCCTTCTTATATTGTATTTCAGGCTCAGCAATTTCCAAGCCATACTCGGACTCATCGATCTCTTCGAGCGAGAGAAATCCTGCACCCATTCAACCCACCAAAAAATCATGAACCCTGAACAAACTTGAACCCTAGAAACCCTAATTCTCCATTTGGTCACCGATAAAATATAAGAAAATAAATGAAAATAAACTAAAAAATTTCTGGGTCTTAGTTTTTTCACTCAATTGAGCCCAGGCACGACCATTTTTGCCTAGTTGAAGTTGGTTTGTCACTTTATTGGAAACGAAAACAACGTATAGCATGAGATTTAAAATTCTCTTTTCCTGAGTTTTCTGGGCAACCAAACAGTGTTACTGTATATCAATGAGCATAAACATACCTCCTTCGAGTTCGTTGGATCCAACGAGAAGCGAGAAGGAGTCATCGTTGGAGATAGAAGAGTTCCATGGGAGTGAGTCGAATCGTTCGAGTTCTGGGTCTTCTGCGTTTCGTTTTTTCTTGGGTTTTTTCTTTGAAGGCTGAGAAAGAACAGGTGGTTTGGAGGCCATGGCTATAGATCGATAAGCTTTCAGATTGTTGCAGACACGCACTGCGGTTGCCGACTGAATTTTAACACTCTTTTACGAACATGCAACTGACAGAAGTGCAGCTCAACTCAACCTCGACGTAGTAGGGTTTGTTAGGCAAAAAATTAAAATTTGGTCGGTGGTAGCTAGTTTAAACCATTTTTATTTCACTATTCTTTTTTCCCTCCAAATTTATTCATCACGGTGTAGAAATTAAGTGTGTATTTCAAATTAGATGTGCTTTGATTTATTTAATAATTAGATGACAGATAATTTTGATTCAATTTTTATAATTTTAAACAAATATTTATGATTAGAATCCTGATTTTATCGGTTATACCTTATTTTAACCAAAATCAACTAAGAACACAAGACTTTGAATTTCTATTCACTTAATGCATCATTCATATCAAGATTCCAATCCAATGATTAAAGGGTCTTATCTGATTTTAGTTAAAATGATGTATCCCTCGCGATAATATTTTTAATCTAACAAATGGAACATCAAATTAGGTTTTTGTATGTCTAAATTAGTGCATAATTTTATTTGTTCGACTTGCATGATTTTATAGCAATTTAAATAAATTTGAGTAATTTTGATTTCAGTTTTAACTTGATAATGTATTCAATCTTAGGTGGAAAATAAAATATAAATGCAATTTTTATCGATGAAATTGCAAATTAGTTTATTTAAAAGTTATATAACATTATTAAGAAAGTGGCCCTATAGAATCTAATGATTTAAACAAGTCACACCATTGAAGTTATACATGATTGGATAAAAATAAGTTGAAGTTGGAATGCCTAACCAAAATGAAGTTTAGGAGTCCCATATGCTCTAACAAAATGAATGGGGAATGTATTGGTAAAACGGCCATTTAATGAAATAAGGGGAAAGAAATTGTTTTTTCACTCTCTATTTGAGGAGTGATGAAATTGTACTCAAGTGGTTGATAATTTAACAGAACATGCATTGCTCAAATTTGAGGATGTCAACGGAGTGGGGTAGGATTAATTTTTCCTTTTCTAATCCTCTCATTATCTCGGCTTCGAATAGAGCGTGATGGATGAAAAAATAATGCAGAATAGGAAGTGTTCTAATTGGAACTCTGGAGGAAATTATATATATATATATATATATATAATATATATATATATATATTTAAATTTATTTATTTTTTGAATAAACCCTAACCACAGTCCTAACAAATTTAAGTTCAATCTAAAATTATAAATATCTATAGTTAATATATGTACACGCAAACACACTTAGGAAAATAAAAATGAAAAAATATCTTAAAACATTGTACATTACACGTAAATGAAAGGGTATCACATGCATATATTTGGAAAGGGGCAGTCGTATCTGCATTATAGTTCGAACCCTATAGAATTTTCAAATTTCGTTTTTTATTTTTATAAGCTTTACACCCCAGATCTGTCTCAGTATGATCGAGATGGACCGAAATTACGACTATTCGAACCAAATTGGCTTTCCTAGCCGTATCTCATATTTCTTTTTGGTTAGGTTATGATGCGAAAAAATACATACAATGTTCTCATTGATTGACCAAGCTTATTTGCTCTATCTTTGGCCGACATTGTGTCTTACATACTCATATTTTAGCCGAAGAGCTTGTGTTTTAATAAATCAACTTAACATGATATTATCTAATGTTATCTTCATGAATAAAAGAATATTTCAAATATTGAAATATATATGCAAAGAAAGTCCATCACATTCAAAATCATAAAAATAATGGATTAAATCAGTTAATATTAGGGGATTCTATTGAAAAATTGGAATATGCTCCACAGTCCTCATTCATCAATTATCCTTCACAAGTGCTGTCGTACTATCTCTATCCTCTTATCCATATTCCATATGATACCATGCACCTGCTCCTCTCCAGGGCTCTCATCTTCTCCAATCCAAGGGCGTCATCATCTTCACTATCATTCATGGCCAACTTCACCTCCGTCACTCCCAAGCCTCGCCTCAGAGGCGTCGTCTTCGACATGGACGGAACCCTAACCGTCCCCGTCATTGATTTTCCCGCAATGTACAGGGCAGTCCTCGGTGAAGAAGAGTATCTCTCTCTTAAATCGAGTAACCCTTCTGGGATTGATATTTTGCATCACATCGAGAGTTGGAGCCCCGATAAGCAGCAGAAGGCTTTTGAAATTATCGTCGATTTTGAACGCCAGGGTCTCGATCGCCTCCAGATTATGCCCGGTTAGCTATTCTTTTCACACGCCTCTCTCCCTATATCTTCCTGTGTTGCTTTCGATTGCCATCGATTTATCTGCAAATTCTGGGAGATGGGTTCTTGGGAGTTTGGTGAATTTGGATTTTCTGCTGCAGATGATTATGATTGATTATGATTTTTATTAGTTTATGGAGTAGCAGTTATTTATTTATCCAATTAGTTGATGTTTATTTATCTTTCGAGCTAAGATAGAATAGACAGTAGGAAGAGAAAAAAAGGAGAGAGGGAGAGAGAACTTATGAACAATTAGTCCTATATTCACTAACAGTACACTTGCAGTATACCCAATGGTATCAAGGAAGAATGGGTAAAAGAGACAAGCTGCGAGAATATGTTCATGTTTCTCTCAACTTTCAAATGTAGTTCATCGTATGCCCATTGTTACTGAAGGAAGAGCTTGCCTGCTGCATTATCCTTGGTTTGGAATTTTAGCCATTCATAAGCTTATAACAATAAAAACGTCAATGTAATTTCTGTGAGGCGTGAGCGTTAATGGCCACAAATATATTATTTGTGGAAGTCTGTCTTCTGCAGTATTCTCTGTCACAACAATTTGTAAATAATTAAACTTAAATTAAATGTAAATCAATTCATGGATAAATTAATTTCTCATCCAAGGTCATCGTTTGATTATGGTTTTCGGTAATGTTTTTTATTCAGGCATCTAAAATAGAGATTTATGAGATATTGCAGGAGCTTGGCAAGATTTAGACAGTATATTATTGGGTTGTTATCGGAAATTTGTGTAAAAACCTCCGAGATTTCGGAGTGTTGTTTCAAGAGTATCATTCCTACTTATAATTTTTGATTTACTGCTGTCGTCTACACAATAAAAGCATTGAAGTTCTTGATTTATTAGAAGGTGGGGGGATTTTAGTTTTCTAAATCTTAAAGACATAAAGAAATTATGGGGATTTATCTATTTATATTACTATCATTGTTATTATTATTTTTGTGCAGAGTTAATTTTTTTTTCTACCAAAACTAAATAGAAGAACTACCTGTCTTGTAGCCTAGATGGTTGTATTTCCCCTCCCTTGTTAATGGGACAGTCAAGTTTTCGACCTTACTAACTTGCAAATACTAGACTTGTATGATGTTCTTGCATGGAACCCAAAAAATAACTAAAGCTGCATTCGACTTTATTGATATCATATATGGTTGAAGGTTAAAGAACAGGTAACTCATGGTGCAGGTGCGGCAGAACTTTGTGATTTTCTTGATTCGAAGAAAATAAGGTACAGTTTTTTCAGAATATTTTTCCTTATTTTTTCTTCATCGTTTATTTTTCTTTTATTTTTTATTTTTTATTTTGTCTTTAGGAATATAGCTAGTTCACGGCTGCTTGAATTTATGATTGTAGTCTTCTCATTAGACACTCCGCATTCTGTTTCTATATGCCATTAATTTACTTTAGATAAGCTTAAAAAAAAAACCTGTCCAATTAACTCCGCTTTTCTAAAATAAATGGATTTCTTAGGCATTGAGGTTGCACAGTTGGCTTTTGTTCATCTCTTGTGTGAAGTGCATGTCATATTTTCTCGTGAATTGTTAGGAGCGATCTGATAGAAACGTATCTGGATTAAGATAAGTACATGCATGCAACTCTTTTTGTTAAGTATAATTTACACGTACAGCATGTTTCTTTTGTAAAGTGATTCTAGCTATGCATTAAATAAGTGAGTCAGTGGTAAGTTCATTTTTCATTAATACTATTTTATTTCTTTTTGCATCTGTCAAAGTCATTTAACATCTAGAATCTTACTTACATTTTTTGCTTGCAAAATAGTTGAATGCTACTTGTGATTATTTATGTTGTAATGATATACACTGATAAATATCATAGCTTACAATGATGTTTTGTAGTTATGGTGACAAAGGTTTACTCTTTTCACAGAAGGGGGCTAATCACTCGCAATGTCAAGGCAGCGGTCGATTTGTTTCATCAACGGTTTGGGGTAAGGTTTTTAAAGTGTGAATTTGAATATTGTGCATAAATATTGTTCAGTGTCCAGATTTATCTATCTACAATTGTTCCACATGATTTTGTTGTACTCTTTATTGGATAATAATTATGTATTGACTGTTTTAAGATGAAAACTGAGAATGACAAGGAGTCTACCACTTCTAGCAGTGTGCTGTCAAGTAAACCATCTTTCCCAATGAGGTGGACCAATCTGCATCAAAAAAGAAAAAATGAAGAAAAAAGGTCCTAACAAATTCCTTTAATGGTGCAAACAAAGGGAGTCACATTTCCATGAATCTTTCTTCTTCCACATTTATTTTTCATTTACTGTCCTCAAAAGTACACCTCTTTCTTTCTTTCAAATTGACCCAAAATAGAGCCAAAGGTTTATTTTTTTATTTTTACTTTATTTTGCCTCATCCTTGCTCTCAGCTTCATGGTTCAAGTCTTAGTTGCGAACATCACTGCGTCTTGGTTGTGGTCATCTTGGTTGCAGTCATCTTGTTGCGTCTCAGACAAGATGCAGTTTTAGTCATGAAAGAATGTTAATTTTTTTTTTTTAAATCATAGAATCAGGAAAAATAAGACAATCACACTGGAACAATAAAATAAGTAGAACAAATAACTTAAATACACACAATATAGTAAAAAATATCAAATGCAATTGGACCACTAAAATACAGATATTATTGTGCTAAAGACACACAATATGGTCAAATGTTGTTTTATCCATGTTAACCTCTAATTCTCCTTCATATTATCATGACCTCATATAATCTAACTATGAGTCTTTGATACAAAGGCAATGGGATCTCCTTTTGCACTATAGGTGCAAACAAGCTAATCAACATGTAGATGGCTTAGAAAAATAGGAGGGGAAGAAATAGATGTTAACTTTTTGTTTTTTTGACAGAAGTTTCCCAATGTTATTTAATAGGCTGCATATGGATGTTACTGGACTAGTGGAGCGACCATTAAAATTTATCAATTTTTTTAAAACAAAAAAAAAAAAAAGAAAGAAAAAGAATTCAACATTATTAAAAAGAAATTACTGCATAACAATGTAGATATATGTATGTCTAGCATGGACCTACAAAAACAATGCCAAATATACATAAAACAACTGAAGATCTAACACAAGAGGTGAAGGTTTATCAAAATATCATGAATCTCTAGCAAAAGCTAAAAACATACCTTCAACTTATGAAAGAAAAGGAAATGAATAAGAAATAGAGACTTTTAGACTTGTGTTGCAGTCTCTTAAGTTGTGTTTCGAAAGAAGAATGAAAGATATAAAGAGAGAATGGGGTTTATGTGTAAAAAAGGTTGCTTTTGTATTAATCTCGGTCGAGACTATGGAAATCTCAGTCGTCTCATCTCATCTAGTCGTCTCATCTCATCTTGGCCGAGATGCTTCAATTCCCTTATATTATTGTATCGTAAGAAAATATCGTTTTGGAGGGATATGAGACTGAGATGTCTCGTCCGAGATGACTCAAATCTCTGTCTCAAACGATACTTTGAATCATGCGTACCTTCCAACTCCAAAGGAGTGTCACTGACCTATTTGACCTTGACTAGGACACCTGAAATCTATTAAGAGGAGCATACTTTAGAAATGTGCAGCAACTTGACATGTTTAAGTGATCTAACACTTTAGTTTATGACTTACACCCAATGCAATATTAGGTATTCCCCATCTTCTAAAAGTGTATGATAATCCGAGGTGGTTGTCCAGTTTGACTTACAGCTAATTTGATTTTCTTCCGAGGTGGCTGTCCAAATAAGGAAGCCACTTTACTCTGGGTTGGACTACAATACTCTTAATAAAAGTTTCTGTGAAGTCTCTACTATGTTCCTAATGAAGAACAATATAAAGACTGATCCATCTTTTGTTCTCTCCTCTGATGAGTGAAGGGCCTTTGTGTAAGGTTTTAAAATCTAGAATGTTAGGGAGTCCAATTCACAGGTGAAGGGTTTGAGTGTTTGTGTCAACTGTACATACTGTAATCTTATTATTATATCAATCAAAATGGTTAACAACTGAATTATAATTCAACAAGAAGATTCAACTAAAATTTTACTGTAATTAGTGGAAATAACTAGAGTAGTCAAAATTTGATTCAAACTTGTGAACTTGCCTGACTTTGTCCGGTTTAGGTTGAACAATTTAATAAGTTCTATTTAACCTGAGTACAATCGGTTCTATCTTTTTTTTTTTATTACTTCTGTTTTTGGTTTTTGTTTATTTCAAATATATTAAGTTTTTTTACATATATTTTTACTAGTTTTTAATGATTGGGTTAAGGCAGTTGTGTTGGGTTACCCCTAAATAGTGGGTTGATTTGTGTATAAGTTTTCTCCGCTCAGTTAGAGTTGGGTTGGTTTTTGCTGTCATGACATGAACTCATAATCTTACCCAAGCCTTCCTAAGCCCAACCAATCCCTAGTTTGTGAACAAGTAGGATGAGTAACTAGATGCATTCATAGCTTTTTTGCAATATTTTAGACGGACCCATTTTAACTCAGAGCCCTATCCAAATTATGGACATATGACATGATGATGATATGAATGATTCAATCAGTGGCTCCAGCATGAGTTTCAAAACACTGCATTAAGATTGCACAAATTCCTTCATAGTTCTACATTTGGGAACAAACATAAAGGTAAATCTCCGAGCCTCCTAAATGAACCTACCTTTACCTTGAAAAGAACATGCTTGTGGAATTGTCGCAGGGTTTGATAAGTCTTTCCTTTTTCATTTGCTGTGCTGTCATAGTTCCCTGAATTCACAGATCTCCAAAGTGCCTTACTAATAGGACAGAAAATGAGGATTCCAAATGCATTGTATAGTGTCAGCCTAGACCTCTAGAGCCAGTTTCCTAAGCCAAGAGAGAAGGAAGATTTCCATTGCCTTATTCGTAATAGAGTGCTCAGTCTCTAATGCCACTTTACTGATAGAGCCTTATTCAAATTGTCGACCCTCAAATCTTTGACCATTATCATATAATATATATTTATATATTATTTATTAACCATCATTTCTATTTTGCATATATATGTTCTTGTCAAAAGTGCTTGAGACTGACCTGGTTCCAAGTTCCAAATGTCGATTGTGACACTCCATCCCTCACCAGTGCAGGTCTGTCGATGCTAAGACTGACTTTTGAGATTTGATTTTGATGAGTGGGAGGATATGTTCAGTTTTATTTGTCTGATAGAACTTTTGTTTTTCTCCTTTTTTCCTAGTTAGCATGCATGTTTTGTGGAAATGAAGTTTTTTCCCGATTTTTTCTTCTCAAGATATGTATACCTGCTAAACATTATATATATATATATTTGTCATTGTTGCAGGTGGCATTTTCTCCAGCATTAGGCAGGGAGTTTCGCCCTTGTAAACCAGACCCTGCTCCATTACTTCATATCTGTTCAACATGGGAAGTTCAACCCAATGAAGTAATGATGATTGGTGATAGCCTTAAAGATGATGTGAGTGTTCTTATTTGTTAACCATCTTTTTTGGATATATATATATTAAAATCTTGGGTAAAATGCATGGACCTTCCCTGAGGTTTGGCTTAAATGCACGGACCTCTTCTAAGTTTCAACAAATTCCAACCCGCCCCCTGAGGTTTGATGCTTTTTGCAGACACCTCCCATCCGTTACACTTTTCGTTAGAAAAGTAACGGAAAATGCTGTCATCATCCTCTAATTTTCTGAAAATGCCAATTCTGCCCTTATTGCTGTTTAGGACATGCAAAATTACCAAAAGGGATAATTGAGGACAAGATAACAGAAATTCGTCCCAGATGGTTCTGGTTATATGCAACAAATACCAATTAAGGGATAATTGACTCAAGTTTAAGGCGCTAGAAGGGTTGAAGGAATGCCAAAAAGAATGTGGGTTGAGATGGTGAGAAACAAAGACATAATGTTATGTGTGTTAGGCTTTTAGATGAGTCGAATGGCGATAGAAAATTTAGTTGGGACATCAGAAAAACTATGGTTTATGAATTATTTAATTTTAGACTTCATATCCATCCCGACCATTGAAATGAAACAAATTCAATAACTATCATCCAATTAAAGGTTGCGAGACTATGCCAGACCACAATCTATTTGTTCATTCAGAAAAGAAAAGAGATACCATAAACAGATTACTACTAACGGAAATTTCACCCTTTCATCTTAACAGAACAAATCTAAATGCTCCAAAAGAAAGCCCAGATTTATACAACAGAAGAAAGCAATACTAGTGTCACAATCACTGTAAATTTTTAGATTTAATTCTCTATAAGCAAGCCCGGATTCAAGAGAGAGAGAGAGAGAGAGAGAGAGAGAGAGAGAGAGAGAGAGAGAGAGGAGAGACACCTGAATACCAAGAATAACAGCATCTTCAACGAGGAACAGAGTCATGTGACTAGTGAGATTAAACGGAGCAGTGAGCCAATACCCAGCAGGCACATTGAGCTGCCCACCACCTTTCCTCCCCAACTTGGAAATAGCAGAAATAGCCCTCTCAAAGGCCTCAGTGTTCACCTTCACTCCATCACCCACCCCTCCAAAATCCGTCAGATTGAATGCCACCGGCCGGAGTTTAGGCATCGGTCTCGCCAAAGCTCGTCGGAAAAACGAAAACCCATCAACTATGGCATCGCAGTGGAGAGTGAGATCAGTGGAGAGTGAGATCAGATGGAAAGAGAGATCGAGAAGAACTGTCGGCGGGAGCTCAGAGGCCGGAATCCATGGCTAGAAACAATGGCATCGCAGTGGAGAGTGAGATCAGACCATCTGAGACTGTTCAGTGATGCATTTTGCCGGAAAGATCAGCCGTGAGGGTTTGAGGAGCCGCATTTCGTGATGCATTTTGCCGGAAAGATCAACCGTGAGGGTTTGAGGAGCCTCTGTCCATCGAAAATGCTAGGGTTTCTCTAGGCTGAGAGAGAAGGTTCATGAACAAAGGACGGACCAAATGGGTTTGGGGCTGATGAATCAAAGAGATTACCACGTGTCTATGGAAATTTGCATAAAAATAAGGGTATTTTAGACATTTTGATTGCAAAATAACGGAAAATGTAACGGAGGGGAGGTGTTTGCAGAGAGCATCAAACCAGAAGGGGCGGGTTGGAATTTGTTAAAACTCAGGGGAGGTTCGTGCATTTAAGCCAAACCTCATGGGAGGTATATGCATTTTACCCTAAAATCTTTTTAATTAATGTATCTGTCTTGTAAAAGTGTCGTTTTGTTATCTTTCATGTTTGCATCTATGTCTGAATCTCTTTTATTTTTGCTTTTATACAGTTTTCATTTACTGAGCATGGCATGCTATTAGATGATTGGGTCACAAAGATAAATGTCTCCACCTTAGATGTAAAGATATGATTAAATATTAGAATGATAAGACAATCTTGGACCATCTGATTGTACCATGTTATTTAAATAAGCAGAGAAAGTTTTCGAACTTGATGGTAAAAATGTACCCATAGAAGCATGGTCTCATTTAATTTAACACGGTTTATTTTCTTTCAATCCAGGTAGTATTTTTCGAATAATGAATATAGCAGATTTTCTTTCCTTTGCTGAGTTGTTATGCATTTTTACCTGCTCGAATCCATGATTCATTACATCTCTGATGTACTTGGGGAGTTATACTATAAATGGTATTTCACTGTGCTAAATGGAGAGTGATTGGCTATATTATTTGGCCTTTACAGGTGGTTTGTGGGAAACAAGCCGGAGCATTTGCATGCTTGCTTGATGAAACAGGGAGGTATGGCCCTACTGATTTTGCCAGCATCCATTTTAAACCAGATTTCAAGGTATCTTCCCTCACTCAAGTTCATTCACTATTGGAAGCAAATTTTAACCTGGCACCATGATTCTCAACCCCCTTGGCATTTAAACCTTCGGCGCTTGGATGCTGAAGCATTAAGATGGTGTTTTATCCAACCAAGATCCTCCTTAAGAGTACTTTCAAATCCTCGGATAAATTTTCCATTTGCTTCCATTAAGATTTTTGAGGATTGAAGTCTTGTAAAATGAGGAAATGGATGAGTCCAAAAGAAACCATTCTTTCAAGGACAAGAATAGGCTCTTATTGCTTCGGTGTGTCTTTGTATAGAATATCATTGTAGCTGCTTATGATTCTTGTATTGTGCGCGCGCAAGATCATGGATGTATGTGTAGATGCCTCTTAAGTTTGATTTGATCACTCTATCTGTTCTGTTTTTCAATCAAATATTGTTATCATGATGAAGAAATTGTTATCTTTATTCTATGGTGAGATTATTTCTTAATAACTTTGTTCTGAAAGTACTTTACGTTTCATCTTCATTCCACCTGCAAATTATGTCTTGAAAGTACCATCCAAAATGTGAATTAAGAAGCTTTTTATACCTAGTTCTATAAAGATCTAAACAAGTGAATTTGCCCATTCCCAAAATGTGTGCCTGTCTGCATTTTTGCATCCAAATTTCAGAGTAAAAACTGAACATATTGGATTTTTGTAAATTGCATACTGCTGCATTTACACCATTGTTACTGAAAATTCTATTCTGCATTTCTGCCTGCCAAGAAGTGCTAAAATGTTTCGAAAGGATTGAAACTTGCTAGCTATGAAAATCTCATAATAAGTTAATAACTAGTGAACAATTGACACCCATAGAGAAAGAATCTTTTAGATGGAACACTGATATTGGATCTGTTTTCGTAGAAATCACTCCAAGGCTTAATGCGACGCTTAGGGTTTGAATTCTCATAGGGGCACCCGTCTTTATTCTACTAACACATTAATTATTATAAAATAATTGTATGTTGTGATGCTTGCTCAGTACCCTTCCACTGCCCGAATTCTTGACATTGCTGGCTGGCCAATAATTGGTATAGAAGTCTTGATGTGATTATGCCATGTTTGGACCCAGACCTGCAGTGTGAAGGTTCACAATTTGCATTCGGTAGAGCTAATAGAAGTATTTAAAATATAGTCTTTATTTGACAAAGTTTAACCATGTGATTTGAACATTATCTTTCCCAAACATTGTCCATAGTTATCCTGCAAGCACCATATTTTGTTCAAAGCAAAATGTTGAAATTATTAAACCAAGTTCAAACAAAATTATACTGGCGGCTGTGTTTGAAAATTTTAAAAACTGGATTATGTTAAGCTCAGTCTCTCTTACTGTTATGTGACTTTTAAATAAATTGCTAAACAGATTTATAGAAATGAATGGATTTACCTATCAGTTTTTCAAATGGCCAAATTTGTAACTTTAGTAAATAAGTCTTAAATCAATTAAATTAGTGGGGTTGAGAATCTTAATATTTTGCTGGAAAATAATTTATTTATTTATTTTTTTTTCTAGAAAAAAAACAGATAGCGGCTCTTAATTTCAATTTTTTAATTATTTTAACAAAAGTATAAAAAAATTTTGGCGCCCACCGTGGGGCTCGAACCCACGACCACAAGGTTAAGAGCCTTGCGCTCTACCAACTGAGCTAGACGGGCTTACGAGGCATTTAGCTATCTACAGCTATTTCATTAAAATTGAAGCACCCATATTCACGCGGCAAATTTTTCAGTTAGTACCGTTATATCACAAACACTATTCAGCCGTACACTGAAACCCTGTCTGTCTCTCCCTCCCTCTCTATAGAACTCACAAAACCCCTGCCTCACCTGCTTATTACATTTCAAAACAAGCCACTGCTAGAGAGAGAGAGAGAGAAGATTTTGACAAAAAATGAGCAATCAAGAACTAGAGTTGCAGAACACGGAGTTCCAAGACACCGATGGTCTCGACCCCATCAACCGCCTTGCCTTCACCCACTGCACCGTGTGCGGTGGCTCCGCCAAGAGACGATCACCCTCGTCGCCGTCTCTCCCAGACCCCACCATCGCCGCTGGCGCCACCACCTCAGAACCAAAACCCAAGAAGATCATGGTCGAAGACGATCATCTCGTTCGCGGCTTCACCAAGATTTCGCTGCCAATAACTTCTCCGATCCCAAGTGGACCCTCAATTACCCCGACGAACAACTGGCTCACATCATCCTTCCCTGTGTTGCGTCGGTGCTCTTCCGATCCGTTCAGCTCGCCGGACTCTGTTCCTGGGTTGGGTTCTTTTTTGTATCCGCAGTCACCGGATAATATTGTCAAGACCAATGTGAACGATAACACTGCCAAGATCGGTGTGAATGCTACTACGTCGTCGCCTGTGAGGGGGAATTCATCGGCATTGCCACCTTTGCCACCGACGCTTCGTCGTTCTGTGTCGGATCTTATTTCATCGGCTTATCAGACGCCTACGAAGAGTCTTTCGCGGTCGTCATCAGGGGAGATGGGTATTGGGTTTCAGGTGCCGGTAGATTCTATTGCGGAAGAAAGCCCTAATTCCAAGGTTCGTGATTTTGCGGGATATTTGTATTTTAGTTACACATATATGTATGTATATCATCTGTATCTATTTTTTGTTTTTTTGTTGTATCTTGATTGAAGTTGTTGAAATTGTTGCGTGATTTCCAGAGGTTGAGGAGGATGAAGGAACGGATGAAAGAAATGAGTCAATGGTGTGATGAAGTGATGCGTGAAGGAGAAGATGGTGGTTCTGAAGATAACAACAGTAACACAAAAAAGGTCTCCTTCTCTTTACAAATATAGCTTTAATTATGTTTGGTTGCCGAGAAATCTAAAGAAAAGAAAATAAATTTTGAATCTTGCATTTCATGTTAAGCATAGGTTCTGTTTTCTTGGGTTAATTTTTTTTTTTTTTTTTTTTTTTTTTTTTTTTTTTTTTTTT
>JAESVK010000410.1:423788-438764 GCA_017140935.1 Hamamelis virginiana
CTAACACATTCATTTGGACTAGTTATTTGGACCATTAGACTAGTCGTCCTAACTATATAGGGATTGGAACCGTGAGGGCAATTTGGTCCGAAATTTAGGTTGACGCCCAACCGAATAATTCTCTCTTCTTTTAAAATGGTGCCCATGTACGTCATTTTTATAAAATCAATTGTTTTTATCGTAAAATGTTCTAAAAATGATAGAACAAATTAAAAGGCAGTAATAAAAGAATTAATAATTAATATAAATTATGCACATGTGTACAAAATTAAAATACTAAAAATTTTGAGTGAAAGATGCGGTTTGCAAGTTGCTGTGCGTGGCTCCATCGTTCACCATTTATGCTGGCCGTAGAAGTTTATGGCTTGTGGGCACATGTTAATGTTGATTGGTTGCTGCGACAACTGAGGAGACAGAGAGAGAGAAAAACTAAATATGCAGTGATTCGTGATAGATTGAAGCTTAGTGATTGTTGCTTTCATGAATCATGATAGTTTGAAGCGAATCATTGGACGCTAACATCAAACCATGCTTTCTTTTGTTGGTAATATTTTTGGGATTTTTTAAAATTTTAATTTTAATTTCGGTAATATGCAGAAACTTCATTTACATATTTTTTTTTTCAAAAAGCAAACAAACTGCACCGTACCTATGGCAAAAAGGTCAGGGCAGCAAATAGCACTAGGTACATAAGTACATTAGGTCACTTTTGTATGATGCTCTTAAAAAATTTGCCTAACCAAAAAACAGAAAAAACTAAACCAATTGCTCTACACATTAACATAACAAGACAAGACATAACTTTCCTTACCCAAAAATAAAACCAAACTCAAAACCCCATGCCCTCACTGGCTCACTTCTCATTTGGTTTGGCACACCAAATGAGAATGCCAGTGGTGCGCCAGATGCGTGGAATACCATCACCGAAATTGGGACTACTTGTGAACGGTCCAACCAAAGGCGTGAAGACAAAAGCGAGTATCTAACATTAAATATACAACTCCAGACAAACGATCCATCTGTGGTCACAATCATCCCTTGATTTGGTCACGTACCTGACCGATGAAATTTTCACGTGGGACCCACTATCCTACGTCGGTCCCAATCTCCTCAGACGTTGAGCGCGCGCGTTGGTTAGGCCCTTCCAGATCCCGCCATACTAAACAACAGCAAACAACACTCCCTCCGTCTTCCAGACCCCTTCTCTCTCTCTCTCTCCCTGTTATGCATATAATAATCTTCCCAACACTTCCCCTTTCTAGATCTCTCTCCTCTCCCATCCTCAATATTATATTCTTTCTTGTTATTTGAGCAACCAAGGATTCACCAAGTGGGTATTACACATTTTATTTTATCTACTCCTTCACCATTTGTGGTCTTCTCAATCTTTGCAATAAAACCCCTGTTCAATTTTTGTTCTCTTATTCTTAATTCAATCCTCAAATCCCAAAACTATGATTTACTCATTAATTTCCAATGAAAACCCATTTCTCTTTATCAAACCAACAATCCAAAAACCACAAGTGCCACCAAGGTCGTCATCATCACTCTTGAACTTGAAACCGATTCTCTGTTCTCATCCTAAAAATCCCAATACCATTAACAAGTTTGCAAACAGATGTTGGTTAACACCTGGTCAAGTTATTCCCAAGAACAGCAAGAAAAATGGGAAGTTTGTGGAGGGAGGAGGTTCTGCTCAAGTGGGTAGCCAACAGATGTTGGTTTTGTGTGGGTTTGGGTATTGGGCACAAGGTTTTAGGTGTTTTCCATGGCTAGCTCTCAATTTTCACATGGCCCACAATCTTTACTTGCACCCATCAACATTGCAGCTTGTGCAGAACTGTGGCAACCTCCCCATGGTGGCCAAGCCTCTTTATGGAATCTTGTCTGATGCTTTCTATATTGGTGGTGCTCATAGAATTCCTTATATTTCTATGGGAGGTAACTTAGCATGCCCCTTAATCTTTATATTCATTTTTGCTTCTATTATGGTCATATAATTTCAGAGGCAAATTAATGGGTGTAGCTTAATAATTTTTTTTCCTACAGAAATTTTATCTGAGAAATTGTGTAGAATTTCAAAGGTATTTATGTTATTGTAATTTCTTATAATTGCTGCATTCTAGGTTACTTCTATGTGTTCTGATAGCCTTATATCATATATATGAATAGATTTACTTGCTGTTTTGATTTTCCCTCTGTAAGGCTTTGCTTCCATGCTCCTTTTCTTATTTTTGAGTTCACCCTAGATTTGATTTGTTTACTTCCATGTGCAAAAGTTTTTGCAATAGAAAAGTGTAGTGAAAAGGTAGCTTCAGATTTTAGATTCATTACAATATTAGAAACGTGTTTTGGTGAATTTGACTAATCTTACTAGTTATAATGTGTGTCAGTAGTGAAATGCAATCAAAGCCTTTGTGCTTTTCATTTTTTATAATTTTGGAATGTCATTTATTTTTTGCTTTGTAATTTTTCTTTTTTTAGAAGTTTCGGAAGAAATCTCTAGAAATTTTTTTAGTGATTAGTATGTACAATGAATTTAATCAAGTTTAAGGAATTAAATATGGAACATATTTATAAAAATTTATTGGGACATGGAAGAACAAGAGTGGAAGCTGTATTCATCATAATATCTCAAAGTTAGGACTTCAAAGACAAAAACTTATTGTTTTATAGTAAAATTTTCTTGTATGCAATTTATTATTGACAACCACTATTGCCATGTTTCACTGCTAATGATTATGTTTTGTATATTATTGTAAAATTCTGAATATTCTACAAGTAAGAAAAAACTTACCCTCGTTATAGGCCTATAGAGAGCGATTGAGACTCAATCTTAGGGATAGTCTGTAGCTATACACTTAGGTTCTTGTCAAACCTAGAGCTAAGATTGACATCAGATTGTTAGGCTGATTGAATGCTCTGCACCATTGAATCTGATTTTGGTAATGAAACTGCTTCACCAATTAATCAATATGAGGGAAGGCACTGATAGAACTTCAATTCTTAGTCCTTTTACAGATCCTGTCTTGGGGATCATTAGCATTGATCCCAGTTGCCGGTGAAGCTCTTCCTACTCTTATGGCATGTGTTCTCCTCAGTAATCTTGGAGCATCCATTACTGAAGTAGCAAAGGATGCTCTTGTTGCAGAGTATGGCCAGAAACACAAAATGGGCAGCCTCCAATCATATGCCTTGATGGCTTTAGCTGCTGGTGGGATCTTGGGCAACTTACTAGGTGGATTTTTGTTGCTGAAAACACAACCCAATACCATGTTTTTTGTATTTTCAGCTTTACTCTCCCTTCAACTTGCAATTTCCATGACGACAAGGGAGGATTCTCTCGGTTTACCACAACGGTCAGATTGTAATTTTGTAAGGAAATCAGTTTTTGAAAGTATCAAAAAACAGTTTTCTGACCTTATCATGGCAATTAGTGAAGAGAATATCTCTCACCCTCTTACTTGGATTGTTGCTTCTATTTCCATGGTCCCAATTCTGTCAGGGTCTATATTCTGCTACCAAACACAATGCCTAAATCTTGATCCTTCAATCATTGGGATGTCAAGAGTGGTTGGACAGTTGATGCTTTTGTCCACAACTGTACTCTACGACCGGTTCTGGAAAAGACTTCCCATGAGGAAACTGATCAGCATGGTGCAGCTTTTGTATGCTTTCTCCCTTCTTCTTGACCTTGTTCTGGTAAAACAGATCAATCTTAAGCTGGGAATTCCGAATGAAGTATTTGCCCTTTGTTTTTCAGGTTTAGCAGAAACTGTAGCACAATTTAAGCTTTTACCTTTTTCAGTGCTCTTTGCAAGTTTATGTCCGCCTGGTTGTGAAGGATCCCTCACTTCTTTCTTAGCATCAGCCTTGTGTTTATCGTCTATTGCTAGTGGATTTCTGGGCATTGGATTGTCTTCTTTGATTGGAATAAAATCTGGCGACTACTCAAGCTTGCCTGTAGGAATTCTTATACAGTTTCTTGCAGCTTTGGTGCCTCTGGGATGGATGAACCAAATACCTACATCACAACCTGTTGCTGAAAAGGAGAAAAAGAGGGGTAGGAGTAAAAGAACTCGAAGAAATAGAAGGGTTGGAAGGGTGGTGTTTGGTTCGTTTTATGCTTTCCGGCGAGAAAGAGAATCCGAGCCACAGAGGTAAAGAAGCTATTTAGTTCTAACAGTTTTGAAGAAAAGGAGTGAAGGAGAGGAAGCATATGATTGTTCAAGTCTCATCACTTGTTTATATTATACTCTTGGAAACAACTGAAGTGATGATTTGTTTTGGAAATCTGAGACTCCATCATTTTGTACCGGTTCTAGTTATCTTGAATCAACGACAAAGCTCAGTTTGGAATTGTATGGTGAAACATTTTTGGACTTCTGAAGAATGCTGAATTTTAGTTTTGCAAAGCTACACTTGGCCTTTGGAACTCATTTGCGCGATGTAGATTCATTCACAGCAGAACTTGTCTCTATTCCGCCGATTCCTTTCGGTTTTGAGGTTAAACTTGCACGCATGGATTATGGGATGAGGCAGACGGCAATTCTAGAAAGATTAGTCCTCTGTTCTGACCTGATCCGAGGCTGGGGAAAGAACACTATTTCTGAACGCCGTCTAAAGCCGATGACGACCCGACTGCACTTCCATTTGTCCGTCCAGCAATTCCAAGCTTTAACCATAGAGGAGTTCCTCATCCAGAACATTTTTTGGGCGCTTTTGTGGGATTTTGTGAGGTGGGCTTCATTCCTGCGGTTATCAATGCTTCCTTTGGTTTGTGCTTTGATCACTGGGGGGGTGTGACTTTGTGATATTAGGTGCACTATTTAAGTGAGAATGTAGGTCAGACCTTCATCGTAGATACCTCTAATTCCTGCTTCATGGGTAAGGAAACTTCTTGGCCTTCTTTCGAACTGGCAGCATACAATATCTCCCAAGGAGGTAGGTAGCAAAAACTAAAAGGAATTACTGAATTCTATTACTGCTTCATGGGTAAGGAGATTTTCAAATAAATTCCCCCCCCCCCCTCTCAATTTGGCGATGCAAATAAATTAGAGAATGTCTGTAAGCTTTATTTTATTGAGATTTTGTTTCTTATTGTGAAGCTAAATGAATGATTTCATGATAGTATTGCAATGCAGGGTAAAAACTGATTGCGTGCGCGCGCGCAGAGAGAGAGAGAGAGAGATTCACAGCTCCTCTCAGTCCAATTTCCAAATTAATGTTGGAAAAATAAGATAAACAAAAAAGATTTATTTGAATTGAAAAAGACAAAATAGAAGGCCATTAAGGTAAGGATATTGTAAATGGCATTTACATAGGTCTAAAAGTCCATAAAGTCTTTGTAATTTGGTGAGGAATCACGTTGATTGCTCCCACAATATCCAAACTCTTGGAATCTAAATATCCAACTTTCTAGGCAGGACCTATGAACAATACAATCAAAATTAATATAAAGGAGTAAATTATGAACGATTATTTATTTAATTGATTAAAAAGAGAGATACTATGACTTACTAAATAGATCACTGTCCATAGAAATTAATGCTGGAACGTATGTTATCTTAGCCAATACTCTTTGCTTGTTTCCTCGTTGCATGTTTCTGTCAAAAGGTCGTTTTACTTTGGGGGGAATTGTTACATTCTTGCCACCAAAATTCTTTCTTTTAAAAGATGAAAGATCGTCCCACTACCTCAGCAAAACTTGTGGACCACGAAAATCAATGTCACCCCATGCATGGTTTGGATTTGAAATTTATCAACCAAAAGCTTAAGCTTAGGCAACCATTGCACTAATAGTGTCCAAAAGTGGACTTGGGGGTTGGGGCATCCTTCACATTGGAAAAAGAATCCCTCACTAAAAGAGAAGCTCATAGGAGCTGCTTATGTACAGAAAATGGTCAGCATAAGCTAATAGGTGGCCTCTAAAACAATAAAAAAAGAAGCAATAGTTATGACAACTAATATGTTGCACAGAATTAGTGCAAAATAGGATAGAAGCAATCTTTAAAGCATGGCTAAATGAGTTAAGCCTCACCTTAACATATGCATGGCATCATGTTCTTCCAAATTGTCATAGCTTCACAGGTAGTCCCGATGCCACCAAGGTGTATATATTAAAACATTTAGGTATTTCTAATATGATTCTGATCTTCCTGAACCAGAGATTATCCAAAGCAAACAATTTCTTGGAATTACATTAGTTATAAGATCATGCTACCTGGTGAGGTAGCAGAAATGTGCTTAAGATTAATCTCCTTCAGTGCATCAATTTCTCTCTTGACATGAGTTTTGTCCACCTCCCAAAGAGTTCTTCACCCTCTTGCTCTGTTCGAAGTGAGTATTTGAATGACTTCTTTAGGCTTATGTTCATTAATTAGCCACAAAAAGCCTGAACACTCTCATAATTCGGCGAAAAACTGAACTCAAAATTTCTCAAAAGAAACTCAGCAACCGTCTTTCTATGCTTCATCAAAAGCAACTCCAAAGTCTTCACAACATCTTGTTGGGAAAGACCCCTTTACAGCAGTATACTAACCAAAAAAATGAAGCAGCAACAATGGTTTTTAATTTCCCTATATGTGTGATCAAAATAAGTTGCAAATGATGATATAAAAATCCACAAAACAGAACAGAATATTAACAATCACAGAATTGAACGCCGATTTTTTATGTGGAAAACCCTTCAATGTGAAGGGAAAAACCACGGGACTGTAGTCCACTGAGCAAATTCCACTATGAAAATAATGGGTACACCAAGAATGTCTTCTCTAGTAAACTAGAGGATATCGAAACATCAAGAGCAATAATACTCAAGGCTTACGTACAACAATGCTCATCACCAAAAATCGTGGATAAACAACTCAACATAGGAACAAACTCACCCAAGCAATGAGAACCAAGAAAAACACTCCCTGCTTAGTCCCTTGAATGGCTCACAGTAGCATCACGTTGGACCTTGCAACATTGAAAAACTTCCTCTACAAAAATTGAAAAATAAGCCTTGAATCTGAGACAAAAACCTCTTCATCTAATCATCTGTTGTTCTGATTCCAACACGTGTCTTGTGATCATTTGGCTTCAACCAACACATTCTCTTAGTAAAGTAATACTCCAATTGCCCAAATCAAACAGCTCAGCTATCCGAAAATCCCGAAGATCTAAACTCTTATCTAAGTATTCAAAAGCAATCAATTCCTACAGAACCTGTTGACGAAGCAAACTTACGGCCACTTCACTCACATACTTTTCGCCCTCCCAGTCTAGTTTTGGATGGAAAAACTGCGTAAGTTCTCAATTAACACCCATCAAAGAAAACAAAGGCAACATCAGATGGAAGGCATATCATGCAAAATCTCTAGTTTATTGAATTAATACGACATATAATACTAGCGAATAATGGCAACAATGTGTACCTGACTTCATGCCACATTTTCTTTTCAATGGTCTCCCAAATGAACCTCTATTGTCTCTAGAAAAATTGCCAACACTCTAAAAGGGTATTTGTCCGATGACATCAATAAATTCTGCAAGGTAGCTCAAATGTTATGACAAGTTCAAATTTATGTCATAGAAACTAAGCAAACGCAGGGAAGTAGGGGAAAAGAACGATATAGGAAATCAGTCAAACATCATTGCTAACCTTTTCTCATCAAGGTCCGCAACGGCAACAGTTAATTAGCCCACTCTTTGCTTCTCCTTTTTTTCTTTTGTTTTGTGTAACTCCTAGTTTTCTAAATCCAATACTTTCATTTTTTGACTGCACCCAGTACAAAGCCAAGAACAAATCAGGGAATATATATTGTTTTATCTACTAACAGGAATCACTAACTATTTTGCAGAAGTAAAAGAACAAAGGAGGATAACTCACCATAGAACTAGAAGTTATTTGATGTATATGGGTAGTTACTTCTTGGACCGAAGGGAGTTACTTTGAGTATCAAAGCAAACTGTTCACCCATATGACAGCAAAAACAAAATTTAGCCAATTAATGAAAGAGATCATAGATAGCCAATTAATTCTCTATTTCCTTTCTACAGAAGAACAAAACTAAATAAATTACATAGCAAAAGCAGGTAAAAAATTATTGCAGAGAGAGAGAGAGATTCAATCGATACTAAAATAAAATTGAAAAATAAAAAAGAAATAGAAAAGAAATTATCACTATGAGAAACTGTGAGTTTTTTGTTCTTCAAAATATCACATTTTTTTCACCATCATTTGTTTTTGAAACCATATTCTGCAAGTAGCTCTAATTAAAGTCACCTTATGCAATTTGCATCAGGTGCACCTCTCCTTAGCATTCCTGTATAAAAACATTTTGGTATTTCGAATACAATTCTGATCTTCCTTTAGCTAGAGATTTTCCAAAGCAAATAAACAATAGAATTAGATTTTGGATAATAATGAAATGAGCAACAAAAAGTAGTAGTAATTCAAATTAAGATAAACAAACAAATCATAAATAATTTGATTGAAGGAGTGAAAAGTATAGAAGAATTCAGGAACAACGGTTAAAATATATAATAAATAAAAGAGAAGCAAGAGAGGAATTGAGGTTATAGAAATCTTACTCTAATTTTAATTATATATCTCGATTGTTGGAATATGGGAAATCTTGAACCACTCTGTGCCGCTCCCCTTGACACACCTTTCCTTTAAGAGGGGACATCCATAGATATGTAGAGCTAGTAAGTTGGTGAGGCGTTGCATAGCTTCAGCTGGAGGCAGATACATCATATCTGTGCAGCTATAAATAGATAGGTCTTGAAGAGAGGAAAGGCTACCCAACCACTCTGGCAAAGCCTCCACTCCATCAAAATTATTTATAGATAAAGATGTGAGAGAAGTGAGGTGTTGAAGTTGGTGAGGCAAAGACTTGAGCTTAGGCCACCCGTACAATACTAGTTTTTCAAGGAGGTGGAGTTGTAGGATATCGTGAAAGTTGGGGAAAGAATCCAGCTCCTCCCAGAATCCACCAATCCACAAAGTCGTCAAGCGGGTGAGACAGTGTATCCCCTCCGGCAAACATTTCAATTTTCCACAGTCATGTATATTTAGATACGAAAGAGAATGTAATTCTCGTAAACCTTCTGGGATAGATATTAGATTAGGACAGTATCTTATGCCTAAGTCCTCAAGAGATGTGAGGGCGTCTATATTTGGAATGGACTCTAGATTACGGCAGTCAACTATATCCAGTGATCGAAGAGAGTTGCAGCAGTCCGATAAATGCGGGGCTATACAAGTCAACGCGGGACAGCTCCGTATCTCCAGAGATGCGAGATTTTGATTGTTATGCAGTAGCCCTTGCGGCACAAAACTAAGCTCTAACACATTGTCTATGAGAAGGGACGTGAGAGAGGTTAGGTTGCTGCTTATATTTGCAAGTGGCATGTTGCTGCGGACATCTTCAATACTCAATTTTCTTAGAGATGGAAACTGAGTTGGAGCAGTTGTCAATTGAGGACAATTCTTCAAAGACAGATTCTGCAGGGAAGGAAACACCACTTCTGCCGCTGCCGCCGCCCATTCCACTAAGTTATCCATCTTCTTCAAGGTAAAACTTTCCAGTGCTGGAAACAGAGCCCTTGTTTCATTACTATTATTGTACCCATAGAATTCTGTACCTATGTATTCCACAGTAACCAATCCTTTTATTACAAGAACCCTCAGAATCGGTAGGTGCCCAAGCGGTGGGATTTGTTTGCATTTTTTGCAATTGATTAATTTAATCTCTACCAAATTCTCTCCCAGTGACAAACTACTGCGGCTATTAATACTCCTAGTCATCATCATCCATATTGGAAATTTATCACCCCCAAAGTTTATAATCGTTAGACTTTTCAAATCCGGGTGAGGTTCTAAGCCTTCCAACACATCCTCATCATTGTTGTCGCCGCCTGATCTTTCACTGCTCCATTCAAATCCCAACTTGTATACGCTTCTCTTCTCCAATACATTTGCTTTTTTGGCTTCTTCTTTGTTCCCCACGTGCTCTAGATTGCAAATCATTAATTCGCCCCTTAGCTTCTTCAAACCTCCCAACTCTTCAATTCGACGACCGCTCTCTTTACCCACACAAAAGAATGGTAATGTTTGAAGACAAGTCAATCGTCCCATCTCAATTGGCATGTGATACCTTCTATTCTCTTTCCAAGGCTTAGATTGGGATTGGTCATTGAAATAAAGATGCCTCAAGCTGATCAAATATTTCAAGTTTTCTGGAAGCTCTTTAAGATTGCGGCAATCCAAGAATCTTAATGTCTGCAAATTGTAGAGCTTGCTAATAGTTTTGGGAAATGCTTGGATTTTTGTTTGAGAAACGTTAAGATATCTCAAGTGTTTCAACTTGCCAAATGAAATCGGCAACTTCTCAATATTAGCCCCATTTAAGTTTAAAACACGTATGCATCTGAGGTTCAATAATGCATTGTCAAGGACATTACCTGTCAAAATTAGCGTGCGTATTTTCTCGGCACTTCCACTTGGAACTGTTGATCCTATTTCTGCATTAGGAATCAACGATAAATGTTGAGCCTCAAGATCGTCATTCACCTCTGTTGAATTCAAAGCCAAGCAATGCAATCCTGACATAAACTGTGCAAGGTCATGGATAAGATCATGCATCTTGCATATTGTTATGTTGCCATATATATCCATTTCTACATCTTGAAAGAACGAATTCCACAACAAAGTCTCGAAATATTCATGACCTATATCCTCCCCCTCCAATTTGTGTCCTTTTGATGTTTGAAGGAACCCTTGAGCCATCCAGAGTTGTATCAAATCTTCCTTTTCAATTGTGGAGTCCTTTGGAAAAATGGAACAATATGTGAAACATTGTTTCAAATACGGTGATGATCAAAGCTTAACCTTAAAGCAGGTAGGATTTTATTCTTATCCTCAGGTAAATCCCATATTTCACTATTTTGGATTGACAACCACTGGTGTTCCCCCTCCTTAGAGTACATCAAACTTCCCAACGTGTTTATTGCTAATGGCACACCCCCACACTTTTTCACAATTTTTCTTCCAACATTTACTAAATTTGGAGTCTCTTTTGCTCGGCCTCCATCTGCAAACGCTTTTTGCTTAAATAAATTCCAACTATCGTGGTCTGATAATTCAACCAAACGATGAGTAAGAATAGTCCGCATGGTCAATACAACTTCATCACTGCGAGTAGTTACTATAATCTTGCTTCCCCTCGTACCAATACCCAATAAAGAAGTTTTCATACTCTCCCATGTAATTGTGTCTTCATTCCACAAATCATCAAGAACAAGTAAATATTTTTTTCCATCCAGTCTTTCTTTAAGCTTTTCAATTATTGTTCCTGGGTTTGAAACCTCACAACTGCGTCCGGTAAGAGATTCTATAATCTCTTTTAAAAGCCTTGGAACATAGAAATCGTTAGAGACACAGACCCACGATCTTTCACTAAAATGCTTCATCACAGCCTCATTTTTGTAAACTAGTTGTGCAAGGGTTGTTTTGCCAAGACCTGCCATCCCAACTATAGCAATGATGGATAAATCTTTTTCACTCTGAGAGTTGATTAGCATGTCTACTACCTTTGCCATATCATCATCCCTTCCCACAATTGTTGAATCATCTACAGAGGGATAGGTTAGTCGAGAGGGATGGGTTCGTCGGTCTTCTCCATGGGAAGTAGCAGTCATATCTATGGATTCCATTGGCCTGAGTCCAAACTCCTTTGCTTCTCCAATAATTACAGCTAAGTTGGAATTGATATTTTTGACTTTATGAGCCATTTCGAAACGAAAAGCAATTGGGTTAGAGAGTGAAAAGAAGTTGCGGACCTTGTTCCTCATGCGGTTCTGTATCTCCAGCTTACGTCGAAGAATTTCGTACCCAAACTCATCGAACACGTCGTCGGCATCTTAAGCAACATACCTGAGTTTCTTGAACCATTCTCTCACAGACTCTTCTCTTACTTGTCGCCCCTCAGCATCGTTCAATAATTTCTGAATCATGGTAAACTTCTTTTTGAGCTTTACCAGATCCCCCTTGAGACCCCATGCGAGGTTGATCTCTTCAGAAACAAAGGAAATCAGCTTCTTTAGGATTTCTTCTGTTGCAACATTGACAAGGACTTCTGTCATCTTTGCTAGCTTCGTAATCCAGGTAACAAACAAAGTGATTGGGAAGTCTCTGTTTCAGAATTCTCTAGCTCACTGGGGATGACGAACTGCTAACAACCATTGAGTCGGAGAGGAGAGTCTTAATTAATGATTATCACATGTCCAAGATAAGATAAGATAAGATTCTCCTACTTTTGATTTTTCAAAGCATATACTTTTGATTTTTCAAAGCATATATTTTCCTTTGTGAAAGGTTTGTTTTCCTACTACCGTGCCCCCACTGCCCCACACTTACGACTTAATTACTAGGCATGGCTTGTTAATGAAGTGTTGAACATCACGACGCATCTTTGAATGGATTCACTTGGGACTTTTTTTGAAATTCCATATCACAATATGGTATCCAAATTTACATTATGTTTCACGGAATTCTTGATAAATCTTTTTATTGACTATTGAACTTCATTGGACTCATGATTATAACAAAATTGATAGTGAAAAGAGAGGATAGGAGTTGGGTTAATTGTGTGTTAGACCTCTTTTGGATTGGCTTTGTTTAAAATTTGATTATGTCAAAAGTTAGGGAGTTAGTGTTGATGCATGAACCATCTTATTATCTATTGAGCCATCTAAAAATAACTGTCACCCGTTTCTTTTGATCAAATAGCATTTTAAATTCTGAAAGTGGCAAAATTAATTCAGACAGAGCCTAAATCAAAAGGGCAATGTAATATTTTTAATTCAAGATTACAATGGCAATGCTGGCAGTAAATATTTGTTTTCATAGGTGGAAGTAAAAGCAACACCACCAATCAATTCATTTATCAATCAAGTCTCTCATGTCATGTCTATTTGAAACCAAGATGGATGTCCGGTCCAGTAGCTTATTGGGCTCAATAGTCTTTAGACCGGACAGGGTTAATTAATACATTCAGTAACAACAGATAAAAATGGCGCTAATAACTTCACCATTCAGCTACATAAATATGCCCAAGTTAGCAATACAAGAAGAGAGACATCAGGGACTAGACTTGTCTATGTTGTTTTCTGCACCAAAATGCATGATGCATCATCAAAGCTGAACAACCAGCATAACCACCTTCTGGTGCATTCAAATTTCATACAGTATTATTTATTAGGGGAAAATACACTTTGCACCCCTATACTTTTGTCCAAAAACACTTTGCACCCCTGCACTTTAAAAGTGAATCCTAAATCCCCAAATTCGCAATAGAGGTCGCCGATACACAGCATCTCCAGTCATCTCCACCCACGGCATAGGCGAACGGGATCCTACCTCCGGCAAACTGGACGGCGCAGGCGCACTTCAAACAGTCGATACACAGCACCATTAGTGTTCACGAGGGCTTGAACCTGGACCAATAGTGTTCGAATATCTTAGAGCTTAAAGGGTTTGGTTTCACGACTGTAAAAGGGTAAGGGTTTGATTTAATTTCTATTGCAATTTGTTTGGTGATTATCAGTTTTGTATATTATCCTCTTTTTTGTGCTACATCTCTACTCTCTCTACCAACCATTGCTTGGTTTAGCTATGTGGTGTTTTCATCATTTATAGGGTTGATGTGGTCCCAAATGAAAGTGAAAGCTGACATTAAAGTTTGTTTTTCTGTCATGCATTTTAGTGGTGTTTATTTTATCTGTTTACTTTGTCTACTTTTGATGAAATCAGGGCTGAAGTGGTCCCAAATGGATAATATTATACTGTGGAATTATTTGGGGAGAATAAATATGTTTGGTGTGTTGGCATAAAGGTATTCACTTGGTGTGAGAATTTCAAGTTGACTCTATAAGTGGTGATTTCAGGTCCACGGCATTATTCAACATTTTTGTTTGAATAGTGTTGGTGCCACAATTATTCTCGGTTTGCCCTATGTTGGTGCCATATGAGTTGTTTTATAGTAACTCTAGCTCATTCACTTTATTGGCACCAACATTATTCAAATAAAATTATATTTGGACCACATGAGTTGTTTCAGTGTAACTTTCATTCATTTCATTGGCATTAAATTAACCATCAACACAAACATTAATTATAGTAGAATTATATATGGGCTAGCTATTAGAGATGGGTTGAGAATATATATATATATAGGTTATACATCTTACCACAGGTGACATGTCCAATTTTTCAAGTTGATTTGGCACTAAAAATGTTGAATAATTTGTTGTGTTCCAAATTGTTGTGTTTCTTTTAGTGTTACTCTTTTTTTGCTCTTTTTTTTGTGAGTTTCAATGTTAAATTGAATTAATTGTTATATATTTAACAATTTCTTTAATTTAGATGGCGGAAAATAGGTACAACTTGACGTTCCACTATGAAGGCCAATTTGTTACCAGTCCAGACAAATTTTATCTAGGTGGAAATGTACACGTCATCAATTCTGTGGATCCTGACCGTATTTCATTACTAGATATGCAAGGAGTCTGTGAAGACCTTGGTGAGGATCCAGAAAGTATTATTTACCACAAGCTGCTCGGTAATGATGACGATGGCGATCTGAGGGTATTGTTCAATGACGATGATGTCTTGGATATGTTTTCCATACGTAAAAATGGGGACACCATCGATTTGTATGTGGTGGCACTTGTTAGTCAACAAATGCAGCCTCTTGTGCGCAGCTCACAAGTGTCAACACAAAGTACTGGAGGCAGTGTGGATGACCCTAAATGATTTTATTTATTTTTTTGAATGGTGGTTGTGTGTTTGGGATGGGGTAATTTTTGAGAATGGTGGTTGGCACTTGGCAGTGCATTGAGTATTTATGTTGTATAGGTTTAGCTTAGACAGATTTTGTTGGATGTACTTAAATGCAGGTTAGGTTCATTTTAGCTTGGTTTTGATGT
>JAESVK010000410.1:438774-470012 GCA_017140935.1 Hamamelis virginiana
TTTTTTTTTGGATTTGATGTTGAAAATACATGTTAGATTATTTTTAGCTTGGTTTGATGTAACTAAATACAAGTTGGATTGATGTTGAAAATACAAGTTGGGTTCATGTTTGCTTTGTTTGATGTACATAAATACAAGTTGGTTTCATTTTTTTTGGTTTGATGTTGAAAATACAGGTTAGATTATTTTTAGCTTGGTTTAATGTAACTAAATACAGGTTGGATTGATGTTGAAAATACAGGTTGGGTTCATGTTGAAAATGGTTGATTGGGTTCATTTTTGCTTTGATTGATGTACATAAATACAGGTTGGGTTCATGTTGAAAATGGTTGGTTGTGTTCATTTTAGCTTTGTTTGATGTTCATAAAAAATACAAATTGAAGATACAAAACCTCAATTGAAGATTAATTGAAGCACTGAAAAAGAAACCGTGGGTGAGTTTCTTCAAATTGAAAATGCAAAACCGTGGGTGAGTTTCTTCAACAAGGAAGTGAAAATTGAAGCACTGAAAATGGGGTTTCAATGAGATGGGTGAGTTTCTTAAAATTTATAAGAAAAAACTAGAAGAAACTCACCCTCAGATCTTACACAGCAGCACAATGGCAAGAAGTGGGTGAGTTGCCGAAGATGGGGTGGGCCAAATCTTCAGATCGTACAGAGTCGCTGGAGTTGGGGTCGCCTGAGTTGGGGAAGAAGGATAGCTCTCTCCTAGTCTCATGGATGAGATGGCCCTAAAATGGGGTTTCAATGAGACTGGCTACTATAACCAAGAAGGGTGGAAACTTTTGGGTTGGGTCAAACCTAAATGCTTCACCCACTTGGTCATTTATTGTATTAAATTAAAGTAAGGGCATTTAAGTTATTTCACATGCAAAAAAAGGTCACCTGACAACTTTTCCGTTAAATATATGGACGGCCTACTAACAGAAGGGTGCAAACTGCAAAAGTTTGAAAGTACAGGGGGCTGATTGTTCACTTTTAAAGTGTAGGGGTGCAAAGTATTTTTGGACTAAAGTACAGGGGTGCAAAGTATATTTTTCCCTATTTATTAATACTAATTGCAGTGGTTAAAATTAGTTGAATGACAACCTCTGCTTTCCAACTTTTAAAACATTAGAAGGGCTAAGGATATGTTCTGTGAAAACAAATGCAATTAGATTGGGCTAAAGACAAAAGAAGCATTCATCAATACGGACATAAGTCACTTTCAGTTTCAGACTTTCAGCTCAGTGCCCTTTACAGTTGTTTGAAGCTTAGTCCAGGACGCATTTGGACATTAATAGAGATTTTCTTTGGGGCTTAACAGAGCAAGGGGGGAAGGTTCATTTAATAAGGTGGGAGGTGGTCTGTGCTAACAAAGAAAAAGGTGGGCTTGGAATAAGGAAAATGGCTAGAGTAAATACTGCACAACTAGCAAAGCTGGGTTGGAGAGTTGGGGAAAATAAGGAAAAGCTTTGGTTTGGGTCAAGGTGTTGAGAGCCAAATATATGGGATCAGAGGATCTTTTAAATTGTAAAGCTAAACGTGAATGATCAAATGTACGGAAGGGAATTATGAGTGGTAGAGAGGTTTTAAAGAAGGGAATGAAATGGAGGGTAGGTGGGGGCAAAAGCATAAAATTCTGGGATGACTGGCGGGTAGGTGAAGGACCGTTGAGGGAAAACAGAGATGGTAGGATGATGGGGAGTGAAGAATCTCAAAAGATGGAGGATTTGTTGAAAGATGGAGAATGGAATGAGGAAAAGCTTAACGAAATGTAATCAGAGGAGAAGGTAAAGGAGATAGTGAGTATTCCAGTAAAATAATAGTGAAAATAGATTGATTTGGGGAGATTCTTCTTCGGGGCAGTTCTCAGCTAAGGCAGCATAGGATTTGTTATCCAAGGAAGATAGAGGTTTGAATGAAGAGTTTAACTGGAAGGTATTATGAAAAATGAAGGTGTTGCCAAAAATAAAGATGTTCGGTTGGTTAGTGATAAACCACAGGGTACTTTCAAATGAGAACAGATTTAAAAGGGGAATCGCAGCAGATGCAAAGTGTAGCATATGTGGGGAGGAAAGGGAAACTACAATTCACATTCTACGAGATTGTCCAAAGGGGCAGACTATGTGATGAGAATTGATACAGTATACTGGTGATGGGAATTTTTTTGGAAGCAACCTTCGAGAATGGATGGATACCAATCTAAAGAATGCAGCACAGAATATGATAGAAGAAATCCCATGGAGCACAATCTTCATTGTAGCTTGCTGGAACTAAAGGAAATGGCGTAGCAGATGTGTTTTTGATCCTGCATTTCAATATCCTGACAAACTGAAAGTGAGAATAATTGTTGATTCTAGAGAAATGAATAAATTTTTGTTGGCAGGGAGAAGAATAGTATCTATGAGCAAAGGTTTGTCAGATGGGAGTTTCCAAAAGAGGGATGGGTCAAGTTAAACACTGATGGTTATGGGGAATTTATAAAGGACTAAAGCTAGCTTGGGAAGTAGGCATAAGAAGAGTGGAGGGGGAGTCAGATTCCCTAACATCAGCGAAAATGATTAATGAAGGAGTTGATAGAAACCATCCGAAGTATGGGATTGTGGAGGCTTGCAAAGATATGCTAAGTCAGAGTTGGGTTTGTAGTGTGAAGCAGATATTCAGGGAAGCTAATGTATGTGCTGATAGAATGGCTAATATGGGGAACTCTCATGGAAGAGGTTTAGTTGTGTATAGTGAGGTACCTTCTGGTATTGGGTCTTTCTTATTTGAGGATGTATGTGGGGTAGCTAGACCCCGTCTCTGTCTTGTTTAGTTTTGGGCTTTTGACCCTTTGAATACAAAAAATAAAATAAAAAAGGAATTATTCCATGTTCTTTTCCTCAGCATTTGCAGGTGTAAAACCATCTGGCTACTATGGAGCCCATAAAGATAATTGATCCATCACTATAAATGGTGGTAGAATATTGAAATTGATTCATTTTTTTAGTACTTATACTTTAGCCACAGCATCTTATCTCCTAGAAGAAGCATAAGATTACACTGAGAAACAGAGTTTGAGCAGTTTAGGCTTTAATACTTCTACTAATCCGTCACACAAGTAGAAATTAGAACCCCTATTACTAGTATCGTGTCTGACTAGGTTTCAAGCCATAGCATCACATCATACAAAAGAAATGGAATCCTGACTTCTATGTAATCTGTATCCAAAAATCATTGAACTAATGAACTCCAAGAGATTGAATCTCTTCCTGAAAATTCTGTTGGAACGCTCATCATGCACAGTCCAAGCTTCCCCAATGGAAATACATTTCACTTAGAGCATTACTCAATATGACTTTCATGACCCAGTTCCTCTCTAAGGGCAAATTCATGTATTTGTTTACCTACGAGGCTACAATCTATGAAGCACGTATATGGATATGGGAGATGGATATAAACAATATGAATGCACCAATATGGACAATCCAAAAAAACAGGATATAGATTCACTTCAAACAAAGCACCTTGAAAACTTGATTGCACAAAAATTAGAACTTGGAAATATCTCAATTTTTTATTTTTTTTTTTAAGTGGAAGTTGCAGACTAAAAATTAAGTATGATCTCAGTTCAGATTGAAACAAGCAAAGCAAGATGCTGAACTAGGTATTAAGGTATAGATTTTATCTAATAAAAAAAGGTATAGATTCACTATGATTGAATGCTGCACTGGTCTTTTTTGCACATATAGATGCAACACTATTGCCAAATACAGTTCCAATTTTGTATGATTTTCATTTTTAATTTGAAATGACTCCATTTACTTTACTCTTCCCAGAAGGATGAATTTGTGCCTTCAAGTGGTTCATTAATTGCTCTAAAAATATCTATATAAAATGAAAATATTAAAAAGGTTAAAAGGAATAAAATTTAGCAAACCTGAATAGTAACATATTTCAGTTTTAACTGACATTCCCAAAAGGACAGACAGTGATAGAGCTCTGGCCATCAGATAACTTTAAGTACAACATAACTTTGGCACAATGCACTTCAAATATCCCCGGATTCCACAAAATGGCCTGATAACCAATCAATAGCTGTGAGAATCTATGTCGAATTCTCCAAATCAGGATAATAGCCAGCTACTTTCATTGTCAATACCAGGTCATCTAGCATCTCATAAATCGAACTGGAACAAGGATGTGCTTTGTCAGCAACATAGAAACTATGAGTTTTGCTGTTGATGCTAATCCAACTGCATCCAGGCAACTTCCTCAATCCTCTTTCTTTCATCATTGCTCTCACTTCAGCCACAACATCCCATTTCCTGGAAGAAGCATATAAATTCGATAGTGATACATAATTTGAGGGGTTTTCTGGTTCTAACTGAATAAGGAACCTATAAGCCAAATCTCGCATGTCAATATTCCCATGAATCATAGAAGCATTAATAAGAGCCCCCCAAACGCTAGGACCAGGTTCCACTGGCATTGTTTTGATAAAATCTAATGCTTGATCAAGCTGGCCTGATCGACCAAGCATATCGACCACACACGCACAAATCTCCAATGTCGGTTTAATTTCATAATCATTTATTACTGAGCTATAGATATCAAGGCCTTCTTTTACCAATCCTGACCTACCACAAGCAGAAAGAACGCCTACTATTGTTATCATGTCTGGTTTGATCCCAAGCTGAAGCATCTTATTGTACAAACAAATGGCTTCCTGTCCCTTCCCATGTAAGCCATATCCAGAAATCATTGAACTCCAAGAGATTGCATCTTTATAGAAAGAATCATCTTCAAAAACTTTTCTTGCACAATTCACACTCCCACACTTGGAATACATATCAATAAGAGCATTGCATAAAGCAACTTCACAATTCAATTCCCTTCTAATGGTAAATCCATGGATTTGTTTCCCACCCATTAAAACAGCAAGCGAGCTACAAGCAGGGAGAATGCTCACCAGTGAAACTCTATTGGGTTCTATTCCATCTCTCACCTGCATTTCGCGAAAAAGAATCAGAGCTTCATCTAAACCTTCATTCTGTACATAACCATTAATCATTGCTGTCCAAGCAAACACATTTCTATACTCCATCCGGTCAAAAACCTGCCTGCCCACAAGGACTTTATTACTCCTGCAATACATATCAATCAAACAACATCCTATATGAACATCTGAACCCAACCCCAATTCCAATTCATTCTTCACAATGTAACAATGAAGCTCTCTACCATAATTCCATTCCCACATATTGCCTCCACACAATGGAAGAAGACTCGAAACAGTAAACCCATCGGGTTTCACCCCTTCAATTTGCATATCTCTGACAACTTTCCACACATCCTCATCAAAACTGCAATCCCCACAAACCGCATATCCCACAATTATCACATTCCAAGAACCCGAATTCCTCTGCGGCATTTCATCAAACACTTTCAGGGATTCACTGAATTCCTCACATCTAGAATACATAGACATTATTGAATTAGCAACAATACAATCAGAAACAAACCCAATTCTTATACACTTCCCATGAACCGATTTCCCAGCAACTAAGTCTCCAAGCTCGCTGGAGATTTTCATAATTGTAGAAAGCGTAAAATCATCTGGGGATACCGTACCCCGGCACATTTGATTAAACAATTCAAAAGCCTCAATTAACGCATGATTTTTCACATACCCATTAATAAGTGAGTTCCATAGATACACATTCTTGAGTTGAACCGAGTCAAAAACGAGTCGAGACTCTGCTGGGTTTTTGCATATAGCGTATGCAGAGATGAGTTTTGTGGTAATAAAGGTGTTTTGATGGAGCCCAAGAGAGAGGGTTCTAGCATGGGACTGTTGGGCGAGTTTCAGAGACTGAAAGTTGATTGAGAGTTGAAGAAGGTGGAGGAGGTGGAGAGAGGGGTCGAGGGAAGTGGCAGAAGTGCAATAACGAGATATTGTGTGGGTGAATGTTTTACGTGCAGAGAGGATCATCAATTTGCAGTGCAGTTAGTTTTGAATTCACAGGCTATGGTGCAAGAACAGAGCAACGGAAATGATCAAGTGACTGTATAAATAGCAGTGTTCTCTTAAAAGCCCACAGGTCGAATGTATGTAAAATTACACTGATCCAGCTGAGTTTTTGAAAAAATTGAATGTGAAAAAATGAAGATGTTTCGGAAAATAGAAAAGTCACTATTTTTCGGTCACATTTTCAAAAATCCGCATTTGAATTACTGTGATATTTTACGATGATTATCTAATCCGACATCCGATTTCTCAAAATTTAGGAATTTATTCCAACTCTATTCCTTCCAATACTAATAAATGACATCTATACACATTTATATGTATATAAAATAGGAGGATTATAGAATGGTAACTTAAGAAATTGGTGCATTCCAGATAGTGTAGTACTGATCTTAGAGCATCTCCAACCATGCTCCCTAAAATTTAGCCAAATGACTCCCTATTTTAGCTAAAAGCTATTTTAGCTAACCACTTTTACACTACCTACTCCAACCATGCTCCCTATTTTAGCTAACTATAGAATATTTTATTATTTTTTAAAAATTTGACTTAAACAATTTTTTTTTTTCAACAATTATATTTAACGGATATATTCCAACTGTTATATTTTAACGGATTTATTTTAAAATTTAAATAATAATAATAATAAAATATTCAAACGGTCATATTTTATCAGATATATTTTAAATTTTAAATAATAATAATAACTTTAATAATAGTCCAACGGTCATATTTAAACGGATACATTTTAAAATAATAAGTCATTAATTAAATAATAATAATAATAAAATATTCAAACGGTCATATTTTAGCGGATAAATTTTAAATTTTATAAAATAATAATAATAACTTTAATAATAGTCCAACGGTCATATTTAAACGGATATATTTTAAAATAATAAGTCATTAACTAAATAATAATAATAATAAAATATTCAAACGGTCATATTTTAACGGATAAATTTTAAAATTTAAAAAATAATAATAACTTTAATAATAGTCCAACGGTCATATTTAAACGGCTATATTTTTGAAAAAACCCACTACTTCATCTATAAATAAGACCATTTGCTCTCTCATTTTCATCATTCCCAAATCTATTTTCTCTACAACATTCATTTCGTTAATATTATCTATGGATAGTCGTCGTTTACGTAGGCTTTTGTTGGAAGATAGTTCTTCTGATTAAGAATTCGAATTGTTAGCTATAGCAGCTATTGACGAAGAGCAAAAGGCTGCAAGGAGAAGAACATCACGACCTTGCGGTTCCATTTCGGGCCACGCTGTCATTCATCGTAACAGAGTTGGAGGTAATGAAAGACTTTATCACGACTATTTCTCTGATCAATGTGTATATCCTCCTCATATATTTCGTAGGAGATTTCGAATGAATCGGGATCTATTTTTCCGGATTCAAACTATGGTGGAGGCGAATGATCCATACTTTGTCCAAAGACGTGATGCCTGTGGAGTTCTCGGTTTGTCGTCCCTTCAGAAGATGACAGCTGCTATTAGGATGCTTAATTATGGTGTTTCAGCAGATTCAGTGGATGACTATGTACGGATCGGTGAAAGCACCGCCATAGAGAGTCTCAAAAGATTTGTAAAGGGAGTTATTGCAGTATTTGAAGATGAATACTTGCGTTCCCAATATTTTGCACTTGATCGATCGGTGCCTTCAACTAGATCCATACTAGTATTGAGCCATGCAGATACAAGGAGAAGGTCTTCATCATTTGTAAAGTTTTTTCCTTTCGCCTTCTTTGAAGTTGAAGTAGCCGTTTGATTTGTAATATCATGATGTGATTCAAACGAATATTCCATGTTTTGGTTAATCCCACCGTTGAGAAGATTTGTAAAATATGTATCACCTTGGGAATCCATCTATAAAATTAACTTACATTAAGCACAAAAAAAAAAAAGAATTAATCTAAAGCCCAAATTATATAACAAATATCTAATAAGAAAATTTAAATAATTTAAGAAAGATTATAAACCATGCTTTGCAACTTGAGGTAGCCTTTTGAAAAAAAAAAAAAAAACCAACTATTAATTTAACCAATATATATAATTATTAATTTAACAAATAAATAACTATTAATTTCAAATTAATAATAGTTATTTATTTGAAATTAATAATTATGTAACAAATTATATAACAAATATCTAATAAGAAAAATTAAATAATTTATGAAAGATTAAAGCAAAATTAAATAATTTGAAATTGATGTTACTGTTTGATAAAATAACTATTAAACAAAATTATTAATTTAACAAAAAAATTAAACAAAAGTAATTACCTTTAATCTTTGTCCAGTTGGGTGAAGATAAATTGCATTAAAACTGAGAGCAACCAAAGCCATATTTATAGGGATGAAAAAAATAGAGCCGTTGATATTTTACCGTTTGATAAAGCTGGATTCTGCTTTTTTCAAAACATTGACTGATGGTTGCACATTAAAATATTGTGAAATATTGAATTGGCGAGCCAAACCAATCGCTACATATAGCGAGGCAATTGGCGACTTCAACAAAATAGGGAGTCGTTTGGGGAGCCCGTTGGAGCAGCTACAGCGCACGTCTCACTCGCCACAGTAGCGAATTTGGGCATTTAGCGAGCCGGTTGGAGATGCTCTTAGTATGAGATCAACAATCGAGATAATTATAAATTAAGATAGCATTAATACATATGATATATAAATTTGTGTAAGAGAGATCTACAATGATAACGACAAGGATCAATAATGAGTTTCTTTCATATTGAAGAATCAAAAAGAAACAAGAGAAAGCCAGAGTACCCCTAAAAAGAATTACTTAGTGTTTGTTTTCAATAGTTTTGTTTATTTCCTCCTAAAAAATAAAAATAAAATAAAAATCCTTCTATGAATTTAGTAAATTCATACATGCAGATCCTTCATTGCAACACAAAAAGCTAGCTAATACTTGATACCAAACACTCCCTAAAAGCAGGTTTAGTTGTCAACATCATCATTTGCCATGCCATTTTATTAACATGACACTCCACTGTTAAGCCTGGATTGCTTCATTCACAACCCAAAGTTTAACATTAAGTGTAGCGATCCTAATTTCTTGAGTAACAACATTTTCATTAATTTGATGAAAACACTTAGTAGTACATTAAGAAAATTAAAACCAACTCAAAAATCAGTAGAAGGGTGCTACTAAGGTGTGCGTACTAGCTTTGCTGGTTGCACAAGCTGCACTCAAATTACCATGGACATCATCCAAGTTCCACAAGCCATCCCATAAAATTCCCTCGCTTGAGGCCTCAGCTGGCGCAGAAGTATCGCCATTGAACATTGAATACAAGAAGCCTTGCTCCTCAGCTGCATTAGGATATATGCAGGTGGCCGTCTCTTCCCTCACTTGAGGTAGAGATGACACTCTGTGGTCACTTTCATCAAGTAAACACATAATCTTTTTCATGTCCACTTGAGTTAGTTGTTGTTGCTGCTGCTGCTGCTGTTGCTGCTGAAATTGTTGCCTTTTTAGAAGGCGAGTTTTCATCTTCTCAGAATTATCTGAAGGGAGTTTTCCCTTTTTCTTGAAATGAGTCCTCCAGTAGTTCTTGATCTCATTATCGGTTCTTCCTGGCAAGCTTCGTGCGATTGTTGACCACCTAAAATTTTTTGTTTAGCTTGTTTAGTGATCAACTTGTTATTAAAAGAAATTTATAGAAATGGACAAACTCAAGTTCAATTGATTTACCTGTTCCCCCACCTAGCATGTAGCTCTAGAATTATGTTCTCCTCATGTGGGGTTATTTGACCCCTCTTGAGGTCTGGCCTCAAATAGTTCACCCACCTCAATCTACAGCTCTTTCCATTCCTTTTCAACCCTGTACATGGAAAAACAAAGCAAATATTAGGTTTGTAATACAGGATTACCAAAAACATGCTAAGACATTAGAATTTTAGACTCTCAGATCAATAGAAATTGGAATTTTCGCCACGTGGCACTTCAATTTTAATTGGACCCTCCTCTTTTTTCTCTTTTTTTTTTTTTTTTTTGAAAAAAATTAAAGGAGCAACCTTGTTTCCTTGACCATTTTCTCAATAAATGCACCCAAATGTCCACAAGGTAAGATAAAGTGAGACATGCCCATAACCCAACAATGCCTTTTCCCAATTATATAGCGACAGCTACTTGAATCATTAACCAAAGTTATGCTCCTAACTCAAATGGGTTAGAAAAATATCTGAAAAAAATAGTGATCCATATGAATTGTTGCTAGGCAACATATATATAGAGATGGAGAGAGTAAAGAAATTTGATGTGTTTTAGAGTATAGTGTTTACCTGCAAGTCTAGCCACAGAGTTCCATCTTCCTTCCCCATGCAGCTTGACATACTCAATGAGCAATCTATCTTCTTCAGCAGTCCAAGGCCCCTTCCTCCAGCCTTCTTCTATGATTCCCCAACCCAAATGCCCTGCCATCACTCCCCAAGACATAACAAAAGAAAAATGCTTTGCTTTTGTTAATTACTTTAGGTAACCAAGCTTGTCTTCTAAATTCTATGCCATTAGGGGGTGTGTGTGTGTCACATATTTATACCTACACAAAAGCCGTACTTCATTCCACCAGTCAATGTCCCTGTCTCTATCAAATCATCCCTATCCTTCCTCTCCTCTTAAAATCTAGGAGTGATCTTTAAAATAACATCCTCACTTGTCAAGTTACCAAAAAACCCTTTACCCCCATTTCTTGTTTCTGTGAATGGTGGTATCTACTATCTAGTGTTCATTGCTCAATGGCTCTGATGAGCTTGCAATCTATGATGGGTTCACCACATGACCATAAGGGCCATTTGGAAATTTTAAAAACTGAAGAAGGTTGAATCTGCTCTCTTAAAATTATTTGATTTTTCAAACCAAAAAAAACAACTTATGGATTTTTATTTTTATTTTTATTTTTTAAAAAATACCCTTATCAAATAATGATAAAATCAAAACCGATCAAACTCATTTTCAGTTAAGTCTCGATTTTTATGTTTAGGATTCAACTCATGATTTGAATTCACACCATTTATCAAACTCCATCATGAATAGGAATCCAAAAATGTCATACGATCGTGGGGCCCTGATTCGTCAATAAACAGTTAAGAAATGGGATGTTCATATCAGAAACTATAGCATATGAGGGTAATTTGAAGAATCTAAAAGTATGCTAGGACATTGGGTGACATGTACTAATTAATAAGGATGAAATCAATTAGATTATATTTGTTGATGCCAAAGTGAGCCAAAGGGTGGATATGAATATCATGTGCAGAGGCCACGTATGAGCTGGGGCTTATGCATCTAGACACTGAGAATGAATTGCTCTAAACTCTAAAGCATTTCCTTGGTTATTAGGCATTAAAATAAAAGTGGGTGGTTGATTTTTTAAACTTGAAAAACACTGGAGGACCAATGTGTGTAAACCAGGTGTTTGTTTTTGCTTACTTCTTAAGGAGAATGACTCATAGTAATCTCCTAAAATCTTTATTAAAAAAGACTTTGTGTGATGCCACATTTGGGTACTGTGGGGTATCAAGATATTGGGAGTATTAATGGCTTTGATGCGTCATCAAGGGGACAGGTGTGATGCATTTTTGTTATCTTTTGGGAGGGAATGTGTTTTGGAGACTAGGGTAGGCATGGGCTTTCCATTCTATTTTTGTGAGCTTGAACAGCAATTAGCAACCTCTCACTGCAACAGGCAATGATTTGGGTAACAGGGTTGGGTTAGGTTGATTTATTATTATCATTATTATTATTAATTTGTCGGTGATATACATCAATAAAGTTAGTGATTAGCTGTTAGAGAAGAGAAAATAATAAATGGATCGATCCTCAATAAAAAAGAATAACTCGAACACAAGACATATATCATCCCGACCTTAAAAGAGAAAGACATAAATTACTGAACCAAAACTTTCAGTAAAAAAAGTTTTCTCTCAAATATACATTACAAAATATTGAAGAAAATACTGTTGGGCTGATTGTCCATAATTTATTGCAAATGCGTCACAATCTGACTTCAGTTGCATGGAAAATCCATACACCCATAAGTCAGTCACACTACCATTTTGGCATGCCTGTAATTTTTTTAATCGGACACTAATGTCCTTTGTCTTCTTGTACGGATGGTGAAAAAACTCAAAAAGGTGAAACCCTAGAAAAATAATTTAGCCCAGACAAGCATGTTACACAGCTTAGTTGTGGGTGTCCTTTATAAATATATATGTCAAAAAAAGAGAGCAGAGGTAAGAAAATCTAAGTATGGTTCCTTGTTCCATACTTTATGTTTAGCTTTTCCTTTTGGATGTCTTTTCAATGTAGATTAGGATAAAGTTTTGGTGATTGTTGTGGGGTTAGAAGCAACATTAATTAACTAATTTCTCATTTGTTTGTTCTTAATTGGAAGGGAATATCTGTCCCATGCCTATTAGCTTCTACAAACTTTTTTTGTTTTTTTAATTACAAATTTTGTAACTCAGGCGAATCAACTCAGTATTACAAGATCATGCATTTCATCACCGTTGAAAATACTTTAAGTTGGATTGTTAATAGGGTTGTCTCCGTTGGATTCGATTTTTTGTATCAGCCCTAGAATCAGAAATTCTCTTGGAGGTGGAGCTAATGAGTAATGAATTCACCTTTCGGTTGTAATATATATGGATGAAATTAGAAATAACACCAAAATTAGAATGATTATGAGATCTTGATTATACGATCGTAGATCTTAATTATATGATCATATCTACATTCAAGATTTGCTTGAATATTTGATGAAGATAGCCAAGGTTTTTCCTTGGCCAGATGGAATAAACAACTTATCCAAAGAAAAAAGAGGGGTGGGGGTATCAACTAGAACTTATTTAGGATCTTGTCAAATGATAGAAATCTATCCCAATCCCAATAGATCACTAACAGTGAGGTTACATACGTGCCACTACTGAAAATACATATGCTCGAACTTAAAATCTCAAAAATACATACCACCAGGCTAGTAATGATGGACTATCAACATGTTAAATTAAACAAGATATATGAGTCTTAAGGCACCATTTGGATTTACTTTTTATAAGTATTTATTTTTTTCTTAAAAATAAAAATAAAAATTTGTAATATTTAATTTCTTAGCAAAAAAATAAAATTACTTTTCGATTTTTTGCTTTTTTCAGATTAGCAATGTATGATTTCTTAACAAAAAAGCAAAAAAAAATTAAAAGATAATGTTTGATTTTTTATTCAAAAATCAAACATTGCTAATTTTAGAAAAGCAAAAAAGAAAAAAAAGTACTTTTAAAAAGTTTAACCAAACGGGGAGTTATTAAAAAAAATATTTAGCTTGATCTTATTCATCTCAGCCATTTAGTCACTTTGGCTTCTTTTAGCCTTGTGTTTAACCAGTAAAAAGTAGTATGCTCGAATGAAATATCAAATCAAAAGAATCTGAGAGAGAGGGAGAGCTGTTGGAAAGAGAGAGAGAGAGAGAGAGAGAGCTGTTGTTGGAAATATCAATGGCAGGTAACAATCTCTGTTCTAATAATTCTTGTTGATAATTATTGTAAAGCTACTTTCTCTCCCCACAGAAACATCCACAATATGTAGTTAAAAAGGAAGGCATTTGTGCTCATATATCTCTTTTACTAATTCTACATGATGATTATTGTAAAGCTAAAGCTAATCTCCCAATTAATAAAGAGATATTGCTCACTAGTGGCGAAAACAAAAACCTCCTCACTCATTTTCTCTAGGATTATAATTACAAAACCCCCTCTTAATTTGTCCGCAGTGTTTTGGCATGTTTTATCCCGACATAGTTAGGTACTTAAATGCTTTATAAAAATCCAATCTCCAAGGCTCACTTTTGACTTTTGTGCCAATGAAACATGCATGGAGTTACATGAAAATTAAAATATATTAATGAGTAGATATATAGCGATCATTTTATTCTTTAATTGGTTGAGTTGTTTTAATGTAAAATGCTTTTTGAAAATATTTTTAATATTTTTGGGTGTTTGATAGAATATATTCTTTTTACGGGCGTTTACCCACAAGTGCTATTTATAAGTTTTGTTTATCCAAAAATCTCACCATCTTTTCACTTTATCTAAAAATTATTTTCCGTAAGAAACGCATCAGTCTGTTCTTTGATTTTGCAGAAAATTGATACCTAGATAAATTTTTGGGAAGTGCTTGAAAAACTTATGCATATATCAGTTTTTTGGACTTTTGGCTAAAATAAAACTTAAATTTGGACTTTTGGGTAAAGTGAAAAGATGATGGGACTTTTGGGTAAAAAAGAACTCAAAACAAAACTTTGGATGATTTTTTCCTTTTTTTTAAAGCAAAATGAAATATGTATGATTTTAAAAAATGCAAGTTACTTCTTTAGAGACATTATATGCTTAAATTTGAGTTCAAGGCTACTCCAATATAAACTTGACACATTTGTGATGAAACTTTGGTTATGAGTCTAAAATTCTGATGGTCTCTTTCTATCAAATGATATGATAAGTATTAAATAATATATAATTGATGTAACATGCCACATAAGTTGCAACATAGCAATTAATATCTTGAATTACATATGTTAACCATCAATTAATTTTGTGTGATAATACCACATGATTAGCATATTATTTAATATGAAATAAAAATGGTATGTATGCATTCGCCAAAGATTTTGAAAACTTTAGGCCAAATATTCTTACAAGAAAGCAAACATTTTATGTTGTTTGATCTATGTCTGTAAGTAAACGACATGACATTTTATGATGAAATTTTAAAGCTCCGTTTGGTAGGAGAGATGAAAAAATAGAAGGAATGAAAGTAGGAGGAATGGGCTTTCCTTCCTCAGGGGAGGAAAATCCTTTTTCCTTCCTGTGTGTTTGGTATGATGGATGGAAAAGTAGTTTCCTTCCTGTGTGTTTGGTATGATGGATGGAAAAGTGGTTTCCTTCCTTTCATGTGTTTGGTAAATTGGGAGGAGAGAAATGAAGTAAAGCACCTAAATTACAATTATAATCCCACATATATTTAACCAAAATGACATTATACTACTAAATTCTAATACCCATTAAAAAGATTCAGTTATATGTTCATAATTGAAAAATGATAATTTTATAAGTGGGTCTCTGATGAGAATTTTTTTAAAATTACTTTTTGTCAGAAAAATAAATTCTAATATTTATGAAATTCTCTTTCTCAGCTCCTTCCTTGGAAAGGCTGAGAGGTTTAAACCAAAAAACTGATGTTAAAATGGTTTTTTCAAAGCCCACATAAGTTTATCTCCAATTTTCCTTCCACTTTTCTGCCTGAAATTGGACGGATTGAATACCTCCCTTTTTCCCTCATTTTTCCCTCCACTTTTCCCTTCCTTCTATACCAAATATGTCTCAAATCTCTCTTCCCTCCACTTTTCCCTCCTCCCACTTTTCCCTCGTAACAAAGGCCATTATACATAAGATCTTCCAAAATTCTTCTATACAAATATATAATGGGTGTCTTGAAATTCGTGCAACATTCATAAACATAGGGAAGGCAATACACCAATAATAAGGTCACCCTCATAGTAAATTTCATCTTTCCTAAACATAAAAGGCATTCCAATTTCAAAGTATTGCATTATAACAAGTAACAACGATTGACTCACTGCAGGATTTGCAGGCTTTTGAACTGTAGAGAAAGCACTTGGATAAAGTGTTGTGGTAGGCAAGCTGGACATGAATTTTGCAATAAGCCCACACAGTTGTAGTGCTGACATCAAGGATTTAGAATTGCTACTTTGACTAAAAAAGGGTCTCTTAAAAGCTTTGACTGTAGCAATCAAGGCTGGTAAAAAGTAAGATGATGAATAAAATAAAAGATCAAAAGATTAGAAAATTGCAAATTTGGGGGGTTCAAATTAATTCCCTTCTAATTTGACCATATACCTGTCATCCATGTTCCAAAAGGCCCATTAAAAACATGGCCAATGGTGCTTGCTAGAATTATTTGTTACTTTAATTTTATGGAACTACTTTCGGTTCTAAACATGCTTATGCATTTTATTAATTGAACAAATGCGCGTTGACGACCGTCAACCCTTAGCTAATATGAATAACTGTACTTTATGGTTCGGTAGTCTCCTTTCTCTTTCATGAGATAAAGTTTTTAGGTCGAGTTTTTAAAACTTAAGAGAAAGATGTAAGGGAACCCAAGGATAGTCTAAGAGGCCGAGATCGAATCTTGGCAACATCTTGGGATTAGATCACGAGAGATTTATTCATCGTGAATCTCCTAATCTTGGCATGGATTACTTTTCTTTAATCGAACTAGGAGTGCACACACAGGACCGGCCTTGGCTGTAAGCTAGGAAACATTTGCTCAGGCTCCCTATTTTCTAAAAAAAAAAACTCATTATTTTTCCATGCAAATTGTGATTAGGCCTCTTTTGGATTACAAGAAAAAAATTGCGAGCCCATTTATCTCCTTTCTCGCTAAAAAAAATAGGGAAAATGATCAATAGACCCCTGATTATGGTCTTTTTTATCACTAAGTCCAAAGTATGTGATTTTATACTGATAGGCCCCTCCATGTCAAATTAGAAGTCAACTATTGAGTATAGATTGTCTATAATACCATTTCCTTATTTTAAGCTTGATTTTAGTTAAGATATTATTTCATGATTTATTGTGAATAGATAATTTAATATTTGAATAACATCTCATATGGATTAGGTAAGTGTGATATAGGTTTATTTTTGAATTTGAATTGTAATTAGAATTTTGGAAACCTTTCATTGTCTTTCCTCAATAACAGCCTCAAAAACTGTTTTATTCGAAAATCTCCATAGCCTCACCTCACGTGTTCATGGCCATTTCCCTAGCATAGCTAGCCTTACCTCACGTGTTCATGGTCATTTCCCCAGCATAGCCTCACCTCACGTGTTCACTGTCATTACCCACATAAATATCTGAAACCTCCATAGCCTCATCTCCATAGCCTCAAGTGTTCACTTCCAGTTAAAGTACTTCCATTATTAATTGTTGCTTCAAGGTATTTTAAAGTGGGTGGTTTGTTCTTCAAAAAAATGCTAGTTTTATTTTAGTTTTTACATGATTTATATGCATATTTATTGTTTCATTTGTGTATGAAATAATGTTTTTTTACAGAGATACTAGTATCTCTGTAAATTCCTTTTCCATATCATATTTGGTTAAATTTAATTCTAAAAACATGGATAAAATCATGGGAATCATATAGTATAAAGTTCCTTTAGGAAGACTGGATTTATGCAATGTTGCACATGCATTATATTTTCCTTTTCTCATGCTGTGTCGGATTAACAATGTGTCACGCTCACACAGAGTCATGACTCTGTGCACTAATCCAAGATTAATAAGTACGCCCACACAGAGTCATGACTCTGTGCAATGGTCCAATATGGTCTAAGCACGCCCACAATGATTCATGACTGTGTAATTTTTCAAACTTAAAAATCACACTTACAATGAGTCACGACTTTGGGTCATGTATATATGATTTAAGTTTATTTTGATATAATCCCTTGATTTTAGGGAAGTTGATTAGGATGGACTTTCCTTTGTAAATGAGTTTCAATATTTGAAATATTCATTAATTCATGGAGATAATATTAAATAATATTCTGTTAAGTTAATTTTCTGATAATATTGGATAATATCATGTTAATGAAAGGGTATTTTTGTCCATTTTAATCAACTTTCACAGATACAAGTATCATTAAAAAAGGCAGGGACATATTGGTATAGCACTCTTATACTAAGGGCATATTGGTATAAAACCATTTACTATATTACATGTAATTTATTTTTTTTAGTCAGTACCTAGTAGGTCCCCAGTTTATGAGTCGCTTTGGGCCTCCCAAACCTCGGGTCCGGCCCTGTGCGCACAAGCTGGCCCAGGATATCCCTTACTGCAATATAAAAAAAAAAATTGTAAGGGAAGAGAGATGACTTCCCAAATGTGTAGCCCCCTCGAGAATATTCAGGTCAAACTCTCTCTGTCTGTCTAGTCAAATATTACGGAGTATCAATGGATCCATACTTGCTCCGGTTGGGCTTTAGGGCATCAGTGATTCAGCAAATATCTCATTTGCTGGCTTTGACCGTATCTGCTTTAATCAAAGTACAAAAAAGAGAGTTTTAAAACTCGTGGAGATAAGGATAATCAAATGTTCTTTTCTCCTAATTTTTCACTTAACGTGGAATTAAAGTTGAAGCTAGTGCCCTCTCTTAATTTGACCGGATGACTAAACAGATCATGCTCCATTGTTGGTCAACCAGTCAACCCTTTGGTATATGGTATGTTCTCATACTAATCACAATGTGGGTGGCACCTAGCTGGCTTATCTAATGTAATAATGTAAATAATGGTTCTAGCTAGACAGATCAAGATTTTGAATATTTCATCATTAAGACTATATTTGAATTAATTTTGTCTAAAATATTCATTTTTGAATAACTATATTTTTACATATCTCTTTAGACATATGTTCAAATCATCTCTTCACATAACAAAATTTTCATATAAGAAAATATTGGGACAAAAGTTTGAAGATCCTGCTTTAACCAATCAATTTATTACCCTTCAAATTATTTGGAGTAAAAATCATACTATTTCTTAAATTGGGTGAAATTTCGAACTCTAAAGATATATGATGTTAAGCAAAGCTAATCCAAAAACAGCTAAAATGATATTGCGATTGACATAACATTATCATATCAATTGCTATATCAACATAATTTGTTCTAGCTGACGCTGCGTACTACATCAGTTGCTAATTCAAATTGACATGAGAGAAGTAATTAAAGTTTCAATCTACTTAGTATTTTTTTTTCTTTAAACATAAGATAAATTTAAGGATCACTATTATGTATCCATCTCTCTCAAACACTTTAGCATTATCGCATCTCCTCATCCCCCTCTTTTTATCTCCCAACTCTTTAGGTAGGAGCACATTGCCATCATCCATCCCAATTAAGTGCTTGGCACTATGACACCAATAATTTCTTTCGGTTAGGGATTAGGATACTCTCCAGTCAACTATTTTTTATTGTAAGCGTCATCTCATGAATTAATAAGAAAAATTAGGACCCACCTATAGACATCCATTTTTGACCATGAGAAAGGTCATGAATGTTTGCCTGTGTTTTGAGGAGAAATAGGGTGTTAAAATCCTAAATTGTCAGTTTTACCCTTGTGGGCAGTTAGATAGAGGTCATTATCGCATGTAGGTTTTTAGGCTGGATTGAGTCGGTTCTTTTTGCATTAGATTTTTATAGAGTCCATAGATGTCCTTGTCAAGTTTCATTACATTCCGAGTCAGGCTGGATAGGTAATTAGGTCTCTTATGACCTAAAGGGCAGAATTGTCCTTTCAATCACAAAAGTTCTTAAAAGCTTTCGAATTGATTTCAGATTGTCTCGAGGCTTTGGCATAAGTAATTTGGGTGTGTTTGATAGCTAAGTTGGTCAGTGGCAAGGTTTATAGAGCTTTTTGGCTCGTAATTAGCTCTTAAGGCTCACAGGGCCCTTTTAAGCTCAGATTAGGGTTTCAACCGGGACAGCCGGGATTCGATTTTTTTGTCAAACTGAAGCTTTCACAAGCTTCAAAACACTTTCCTAAAATGTTTTAAAACTTGTTTTGAGAAGAAAAAAATGATTTCAAGATCAAATGATCAGCAAATTCAAAAACCCTAATTTGGGCCCGGCAGGGCCAAAACAGCTGATCGGGTGATTTTTCCTTAAACCTTTGACTTTGGTAAGTGCATTTTCACTTCAAACACTTCTTAAAACATGGAGAATCGAATCACAGTTGTTTTGGTTCTTGAATCGTCAAACTTGGACTTAAAACAAACTTGAAAAGTCGAAAAAAAAAAAATGTTCGAAATGGGCTGAAATAGGGCAAAAATGGGCTGATGGGTCGATGACCATCCACCTAGAGACGGCCAACCGTCCATGGGGGACGGCCAACCGTCCTAGGGTGGACTGCCATCCGAGCCCTCAGCTCTAATTCGCCAAATTTGAATTTTTGAGTGTTTTGAGCCCTTGGGACTCTTCTAATGGCTATCTAGCTCAGTTTGGATCACTATACACGACCTTGGGACATTGAAAGACTCAATTAGGACCCTTGGATCATTCCTAAGGGTTTTAATGTGAGCCATTGATCAAATTTGGGGCCTTTCCTATATATACATCACTATAGAATCAATTTGAGAGGCTGAAAATTGAAGAGATGAGACTTGAGCACTTGTAGCAGCCACTAGCAACCCTAACCATGAATTTGGAGGCTACCAAAGGTTGAAGAAGAAGGTTAGGAGCAAGGGAGAAGGAGGCTAAAGGTACGTTTAAGCATACCATGATGCTTAGGATGAAGTTTTGCATAACATAGTTCAATTTTGGGGATTTCTGCATAGTTACATGTTTGGCATTCTTTCTCTCTTCTTCTTCTCTTTTTCCATGTCTATGCCATGTTAGGAATGAATGTTTAGGGTGGGTATTCATAGGTTAGAAGTAAAAGGGTTAGTTGTTTATTCCATGTGGATATTAATGTGTAAGTTCTTGCATTTATGAGTCTTGCATAGTTTGAAGTTTGAGTTTAGGTATATGTCTTTAGGTATGTTATTTATTATTGGTTAATAGGAATATGTTTAGGAGTTCATTTATATTTAGTATGCATGATAGGAATTAGTTTAGGATATGATATTTTCTATTTTTAGGGTTAATAATGCATGTTAATTAAAAGTGAATCATTTTGCATGTATAGGATGAGTGTCTATGGTTTTAATATTTTTATGGTAGTTTTGTGTTTTGTTTTGTTTATAGCATGATTCTTAATCTTGTTTTGATGGTTTGAGTATATGAAATGTATTCGAGGGAACTTGCAAAGGTGAGTCTCTTCCCTAGTATTTGGATAAATTATTTTGGTTTGTTTATACCATAGTTTTGATATTGTTTTGTATAGTTTTCTAGATTAATATGTAACATGCATGTTAGGACATTTATTTGTAATTTTCCATGGATTAATCATGATTTTTAGGTTATTTAAAGTATATATTCAAATCTGTCCAGATTCGAATGTATACTTTAAAGTGACTTAATCATCATTTTTAAGCCCATTTTTACTTAATTTATTCATATGGATTTGTAATATATTCATGTAGGATGCATGCTAGGTTATTGTCACATTTTTTATTATTTTTTTAGGGTTTTTAGAATGGTCTAAAGATTATATTTAAATCTGTTCAGATTTATTTATACCTCTAAATCACTTCTAAAAATCATTTTTAAGGCCAAATCTAACTTAGAAATATGCCTAGGTTCACATAGTTAAATTAATATGCATTTAGGGCATTTTTCATGCATTGTAGGATTAATATTATGTTTATTTATTTAAATTTCAGCATGTATTAAATTAGTATGATAGGATTTTAGATTAACTTAGGATTAGGTAGAGACCCTAGGTTTAGGAAGGTCACTTGACCTTCCTTAAGACTTTTCTTTGTTATAAGGGTTGCATTCAAATTCAAGTAGTTGATCGAGTCTAAGAGTCTATCTTCGAGAGATATTTTAAAAAATAATTTTTATTAAAAATAATTGATTTATTAAATAGTTATCTCATGAAATAGGAATCTTTTAAAAGAGTTTATATTAAAAATAATTTCTTTGAAAATGAAATGGTTTTTGGAATGAAATTCCATGAATAATGATTTTGAAAAAGGAAGTTTAAATTGAGGTTTACTTCTAGAAGATAAGTTTTATCTTTTAAAAATTCTAAATGCATTGGAAATCTTTTAATTATCAAATAATTTTGAAAAGTAATTTTGAATGGATAAAAACTCTCGAAGATAGTATCTTAGATAAAGTCGAACACTTTTAAATGATGTATTTCATTACAATAGGAGAGTCCTAGGGTGATCGAACTACGTGGACTTTGATTCTTGTCAGGCAACTGACAAGGTACGTAGGCCACCAATAGGGTCCAAGTCCAATCTTAGGTTGACTGTGAGTCTCCTAAGGTCTTTAGGATCGTAATTATTTTTTATTATTATCTATTATTATATATGTAATATTATCCATATTTTTTTTTTTTGGTTGATTAGATATGATATGTTGTTTTTATAAGATTTTGATAAAGCCCAAAAATAATTAGGAATGGGTGCCTACAAGAGGAGTCTTGGAACCTTCCCATCTCATAACCTAGCCCCAGAATCCAAACTTTGATTCGAAGATCATGCTTTTCCAAAAATGGGGTCATTGTTTTATTTTAAATAAAACTTTTTTTTGTGGTTTCCTTATTCCCTAAAAATAAGGTGGCGACTCCTTGTTTTATCAAAATCCATTCCTTTTTCAAAAACGCATTCTAAGTGGACTCCCACAATAAAGAAGGATAATTAGGATTGGGTGACCTTGAGTGGATAATAGAGATGAATAATAGAAGCGGATAAATGAGTAGATAAAAAAGAATGATAAATCGAGAAGGATAATTATTTACTAATCCACGATGATAAGTGAATCCAATCCCAAATAAAAAAGAGAGCTTTCAAATGGAGGGGGCTCGAATGTGGCGGGTTCACACCACCATCATAATGTTTCACTTAGAATGTCATATGTGCCAAAAATTGACTTAAGTTGATTCATTTAAACCATATTATTGTAATGAAATTCCTACCACTATTGAAAAATTATATGATTTGTCTCGGAACTGATTTTCTGGAGAATAGATGTGCTAGGTGTGACTTGTATGTTGGTGGGCCAACAAATTTACTTTTAGCTGATAAGGACAAGATATTTACATAAAATGGAGGGGATTGGAGGATGTTGGACTAGAAAGGATCCTAACCCTTTTAATTTTAATTGGGAAAAGAGGATATACTTTGCTTTAAAATTACATAAATAATACATTTTGAGTTTTGTTTGTGGAACATTATTCCAAATTAGACTTTGGGCCAAATATGTTGAAAAAATTACAATTCAGCCTAAATCTATCATAAACTGGCATACTAATGGCCTATTGGGTCATAAAGCCCATAACTCCAAACAAGCTTTTGGTAGACAAAGTAGATTTCAAACATCTGGTAAACAATTGCACCGATCCTCCTTCACCTTTTAAGTGGAAACCTAACCAGATTGTAGGCTTTCAGGAACATAAACCTGCAACTGTGCAAGTTGAAGGTGCTAAGAGAGGGGAAAATGTTCAAAAGGGCCATTGGTACTTGAAAATTTTTGTGCTATTAAGTTTTCAATCCAACCTAAAAGCCTAAGCTTGTAGGTGGAGGGCCCAGGTATATGAAGTTATAGCAAGCCTTTCATTTAGGCGATGTGGGACATAGTGGATTTCATTCTTCTACACTCCCCCTCACGTACAGGCTCGTTTGGGCCTTGTCACGTGGATAACCAATGCTCTGATACCATATTTAATTTCCAATCTAACCTAAAAGCCTAAACTTATAGGTGGAGAGCCCAATATAGGTATATGAAGCTATAGCAAGCCTTTCATTTAAGCGATGTGGAACAGAGTGAATTTTATTCTTCTACACTTCAAACGTTGTAAAGATAACCCAACAAACCCAAATTTCTATCCCAAAAATATCTACAGCTATCATCTCGGTGACGAAGGTGAAGAAGAAGGGACTGAGAGAGAAGAGGAAATGGCGTGAGAGAGAGAACCTTCTGCAAAGGACAGAGGGGACTAGATCTGATCTGTTTTTTGTATTTATGTAAAACAGTTATTTATAATAGCAGTTTAACAACGAGAGTCATTCTTACAAATAATTTTTTTGAAGGTCATTCCTACAAATATTTTTTTTAAAAGGTTATTAAAAAAAAAAACTCTTAAGATCGAGATAAGGGTGTAACGTTCTGTCCCAAATCTATCCTGTCGCCATCCATAAACTGATGATTATTATGTGTAAAAAGTTTTTTCTTAATATTATTTTGGAACCCTAAAATAGCACAAAGTAAGATATTTGGTGTTTTAGTTAAAGAATGACATCGTGAATGAGATCTTTCTAATCAAAGAGTGCATTCTTGCCTGGGCTAGAAATTAGAAGGCCAGAACTATGCCTAATCTGGACCTTTTATGTGGCATATCAATTAAATGAAGATTTTAGCATAAATTACTTCCCCTGTTTTTCAATGCCAAAAAGATTGGGGTGGCCATATTGCCACATCAAAAATGTTTTCTTCCACAGCAACCAAAAAGAAGATAGCATGAACAGACCATTTTGCCCTTAGGTAAATGTAGTCAAAATAAACTTAACCACTTATTTTGACTACACTGACCTAAGGGCAAAATGGTCCGTTCATGCTATCTACATTTTGGTTGTTGTGGAAGAAAACATTTTTGACGTGGCAATATCGCCACCCAAAAGATTTAGCATAAATTATTTCTCCTATTAGTTAGGAAAATATAAAAAATGGCCTTTAATTTCCTCTTATTTATATTGTCACATGTATATTCAAAAAGGGCTCAGGGTTCACATGAATCCTAATTACTAAATCATTCTCGAAATTCTTTTGCCAAAACTCTCTCTATCATTCAATTATTTGATTGCAATTAGTGCATTAAACACTACACTTATTAAACTTAACTAATCAAGCGGCAGCGGCAAATCTTAACAAAACTTGAGTGGTTATAGGAACACTTTTTTATTTATTTGTATTTTTTTTTCACTTATAAACAATATAATTAGAAATGAAGACGGGCGTGAGACATAGCTCCCAACCCATCTATAAAACTAGATAAATGTAAAATTATCCAAAATTCCTTAAATTTATAGATTTGTATCGTGAGAGCCTATTTTATGTTAAGAGGGCTTTGAGATTTCCAAATTCATTCATCTATTTGTTTAATAAGATCAGTAATGCTATATATCCCAAAAAAACATCTCAAATGAATTCTAACTTTTATTTATTATGGAAAGAGAATTCACCAAAAAATAGAAGGATTATATTATCTGCCACATCATTTGGGAGACACTTTTGAGACAAGTTTTTTGAGATATAAAGCATTTTCCTTGTGAGATTTTTAAAATTATTTATCTATTTGTTATGATAAAATGACATTTAAAATTACTTGTATAAGACGCTTATGTCAAGCAATATTGTCAAATTCGAACCGAATTAGCCAACTCAATCAATCTTATCGTCGATCGGTCTAGGCTCCGGTTGGATAAACCCTAAAAAACCCATACAATATAAAAACTGTTTATTTTTCTATTCTTTTCAAAAATTGCTTGAACTATCAGTTTTTTTTTTTTTTTTTTTTTTTTTTTGGGGCGTTGCAATAATAACATCAGTTAATACAATACAAAACAAACTATTTACAATAAACACATAAAAGTGACATTCTATTAAGCCTAAAAGGCTAAAACAGTAAATAAACCTATACTTTCTAAAACCCTAAAAGTTAAAACTATTTTCCCCCCGATTCCCTTCCCAATTTCTCATCCTCTATTCAGTATTCCCCTAATCCCCTTTGGGCGCACTGAGCAACTGAGCATCACGGAGTATTGGCGCACTGCGCATCACTGAGCAACTGAGCATCTTCAATATCCTCCGGCGCCCTCACGAAGTTTCCGGCATCACGGATTCAAGGTCGACGGTCTCACAAAGTAAGGCGACGGTAACCCTCACCGGTCAGTCGGTATATATCATTGTCTTTTTTGATTGGGGCCATCGTTGAAATGATCTGATATATAAAGTTCTGACTCTTTTTGGTTTTTTCAAAATTTTCCCCTTCTCTAAGAAGCTTTTCTTAATTTCCATGACCTTATTATCATCATTCACTTTCGTGGCACGTCTTTCCTGAATGTCAGCATTTCTTGTATTTTTTAGGAGTTTAAGATTTGCATTGGTAATTTGGGTTGACTTGATAGGTGCGAAATTGTAGAATATAGGTGATTCTAGCTTTGTGTTTTTACTGTAGAGTCTTTTGCAGTTTTGCTGGGAAACTAAGTAAAGAACCACATTGTCCAGTAGATGGGTGATTAACAAACATCAAACCAACCTAGAAGTTTAATTGTGGGACCAACTAGGAAGGTTTTTATTGACAATAGTTTGTAGAAATCACAGGGATCACTAAACATGTTCTGCCTTTGTGTTTTTGTGCTTTTGTGGAGTTTTATATCCTTCAGACCTTAACTAATTAGCTCATAAAAATGCACTAATTCAGCTCAGCATGGTTCTTATATTTTGTGAAATTATTAGAATTTTGATGCAATGCTAGATAGCATTTTAGCAATATGTTATTAGTATTATACATTGTTGAGATATTGACATGTTGTGTGATTATAATTTATAAAGAATAGAGATACTTCTTAAAAAAAAATTTAGAACTTTTATAGGATTTGTTTCTATATATTTTTTTTTAGGTTTTTAATAAATAATAAATAATTAATTAAAATATTTATGACGTTAAGGTTCAACCCAGTTGACCCAACGGTTGAACCGGTTGAACCTTAACCCGAGCACTTTTCCGGTTAAATCAACTATTCGAGTTTTAAAACATTGCTTCTGCCTACTGAGCTAGTAGTGGCTCAAACTGTCAGTCGAACGGCTAGGTTTATAGAACCGTTGAACCAGCCGTATTTTTCCAATTCATTAAAGTTGGCCAAAATTATCAAAAACACCCCCAAGCCTTTGAAGACACTTAAACCCTAAAAAGGCTAAAAGAGTAAATTGAAAAAAATAAAAATAAAAAAAAACAAATTATGTTGGCTAGGGCATAATCTCTCACTCTCTCCTCTCACTACTCTCAAATCTCTCTTTGTTCAGACGCAATGCACCAGCAGCAGCACTCCCCCTTCTTTCTTCTTCTTCTCTCATTCGATCTCCAAAGATTGGATTTCTGAGATTTGCTGCTTCTCAACTTGCAACTCTCCACTCATCTCTTGTGGAAGCCGACGGGTGTGAGTGAAGAATTGAGAACATCAACTCATCCTTGCCCTTTGTAAGTAACAACTAGCAAGTTTTTTTTTTTTTTTCCCTTTTTTTGTAGGCATCACTGCATCACGAAACTGTTAAGCAATATGCCAATATGAAGAGTTGATATAAACGATTGAAAAAGAAAAAAAAATTATGCACAATGAATCTTTTACATCATGTTTAGTAACTAGCAAGGGTTTGGATTATTGTCTGATTTGGTGGTAACCTTGTATAGCTAGACAGGTACTTTTAATTTTCTTTTTCTTTTTTTTTTCCCCTGTTCTTCAAGCTGGCATCTGAATTGTTAATGAAGCTAATTAGTACTTAGCAATCTGTTTTGATTATAAAAAAAAATAAAAAATAAAAAAAGTGAATAAGTTCAACTGTTCAAGTTCTGTGATAACAAGATTTTGGTGGTAACCTAAACAGTACTTTCATCCACATCTTTTTTTTTTTTTTTTCCCATGTTCTTCAAGCTAGCATCTGAATTGTTAATGTAGCTAATTAGTAATTAGCAATCTGTTTTGTTCTTTACGTTGTTTTCTCCATAAGGTGTTTTATGTAGCCTCGAGCAATGACATAAAAATGGATCAAACTTCAAGGGGTTTTGGTGTAATTCTTTCTTAATTAAATTTATAAAATAAATCCTTAACAATGCTATTAGTATTATGCATTTTTGTGATGTTGTGTGATTATAATTTATAAAGAACAGAGAAACTTCTTTGAAAAAATTTTAAACTTTTATAGATTTTTTATTTTTTATTTTTTAATAAATAATTAATAATTAATATATTTATTGTGTCATAACGGCATCACAGTTCGACTGTCAAGTGGTTCAACTGCTGTTGACCCGACAGTTGACACTGCAGTTGAAAAGGTGACCCTAACCCAGTCACTTTTGCGGTTCCATGAACGGTTTGGGCTTTAAAACATTGATGTCAAGAATTCATGAGTATGTAACCCGTGACACAGTCCTATTCGTACCCAACTCAAATTTACTTATTTTCTCCCAAATCCACCCGAACTAGGCCAAAACAGATTACCCGAATCATAACAATCCCGAACCCTAGGGCAAGTGCAGGACGATCAGAAAACTTCTCCCGAGCCCTTGAGCAGCTACGACTTTTTGGCTCCAGTGAGCTCCTTTTTCATCTCCATCAAACTTCCTCCGTCAAAGCCCTGTTCAGGTAGGCTGTAAGTGTGTGTGTGTGTGTCTGTGTCTGTGTTCTGTTTGTTCAAACAATGAATTTGGAAATTGAAAATACTTCAAAATCAGTTTCAGGATTGATATGAAAACTGTAATACTACGACTCCATTAATTTGATTCAGAATCCCACAGAATTTGGAATTCCAATCCATGCAACCCAAAAGCAGCCTTTAGTTTTTCCCTTTTAACTGTAATCTCAAGTATTTTAGTTTACATACCATTTGCTAGGGTTTGAGTCATTGTGTTGCTGTTTGATAATACAGTGTCTGTGATGCACTTCTTTTCTTAGGGTTTCAGTTCATTATATAGGGAAGACAGGGGCAAACAAACAGGGAAAACAGTGGTAAAAGATATATGAAAATTTGAAAATTCCTTTTCACTTTTATATAGTAGAGTGATGATATGATATTTATATTTCTGTACATTGAAACAATGGATTTGGAATTTGGGAATACTTCAAAATCAGTTTCAAGGTTGATATATAGGAATTGGAGTTCTAATTCTATGGAATTTTTATTCATTGATTCTGAATCCCCCAGAAATCTGAATTCCAATTCCAAGCAACCAAAATGCAGCCTTTAGTTTTTGTTTAATTGCCATAATCTTGAATATTTTAGTTCATGTACTGTTAATTAGGGTTAGGGTTTCATTGATCTTCTTGTATTTGATATAGAAAACTGTATTACTAGCATGCGTCTCTCTCTCTCTCTCTCTTTCTTATCATATTGTTCATTCAATGTTTGATTGCTCAGAAATGGTGGGAAAATGAAAAATTTTACCTTAAATCTCAATATTTATGTAGATGAAGAAGAAGAAGCAGAGACTTGTAAATGAGCCCGGTCCTGATATCGATCTGAAGTCTATCATTCATCAGCATTCTCTGTTCTTTGACACATTAATCGACCTCATCCCTGCAAGATTCTATCTACCCAGTGATGACAAAGACAAGCCATGGTTTCAGGGCCTCAGTAAGGCCGAAAAAGCTTTCGCAAAGCAAGAATCAAGAGAAAACATCAAGAAGGCTCGAAGAGCCCGGTTAGATCCTGAAAAATCTTCAACAACGACTCTAGATTTGCTGAAGCAAAGCTTGGAAAATGAAAAATCGAATGTGGATAAACCAAATAGTGACAGCGAGGGTGAGGATGATGAAGTGGAGATCAATCCAATGATTGCTGGTGTGGAAGGCGATGACAATAGATCAGTAACGTATGAGGAACTCCGGCAACGACTTCGTCGTCGAATTGAAGAACTCCGGTCGGGTCGTAATACTGGAGGCTCAGAAAGAACAAAGAAGAAGAATGATACGACTGATAAGGGAGGAATTCAGCAAAATAAACGCAAGAGAAACACTGGTTCCGAAGAAGAAAAGAATTCTAAGAATAGTAATTCAACTGCTAATGTGGAAAAGGATGTATCGGAGGCTTCGAAGGAACTTGCATTTGGTCATGTTAAGCTTTGGAATGAAGAAGAGCATGGTAATAAGAAGAAGAGGAAACTTTCAAAGTTGAAGGAGCTTGAAAAGGCAAAGAAATTGGAGGAAGCGATGAAAGATCCGGAGAAAGGAGAGATTATCTCAAAGAAGCATTCATGGAAAGCAGCGACAAGTAGGGCTGCTGGGATTAAAATTCATGACGATCCTAAGCTGTTGAAACAGAGCATACAGAAGGAGAAGAAGAGGCATCATAAGAATGCGGGCAAGTGGAAGGAGAGAATTGAAACTAGGGAGAAGATGAAAGCAGATAAACAGCAGACAAGATCAGAAAATATAGCTGAAAGGATTCACCAGAAGAAGATGAGACGGATTGCAAAGAGAGAGAAAAAACTCATGCGGCCAGGGTTTGAGGGTCGCAAGGAAGGTTTTATTAATGAAGCTTAATCTGAAGGTGCATGCCTTTAAAATTAATGTCAGTTTTCTCCTCATATGTTTGCATTTTTCATGTTGGAGTTGGCATAACAGAATATCATAGATTTAAGGAAATTATGTTTTAGGAATATTTTTTTGTACTGTTTTTATTTTCGAATTACTTAAGGGATGAATGTTGATTTAAAGTTGGATTTGGTTCATAGTTTGCCAATGTATCTTGCTGATCTGTGATGGTTATCTCTTATCTTTCCTGAGTTTCATTTGTTATGTCTTAGTCAATGCTTTCATTCATTTAATTCTAGACTTTTATGAACTCTTCTATGTGCATTATACTAACCAGTTGTATTATCTAATCTCGACTCTTTTTAGCATAGTGTGACATATTAACATTTGTTAGAGCAAAATGTCATTGGTTGGACTTGTGTTAATGATGTTGTGTGTTGATCTATCAAATTGCATCCTAATATCAATATAGTTCCCCCAATCTTCTTCAGTACTTAATAAAGGGATTTTTTTCCACATTAAATGCTCCATTTTTCATCAACATCCTTCAATGGGGATTGCTCTCCTTTTACTAGGGAATTTTTGAGTGGCTCAAATACTCGTACATTGATTTCAGTGTTCCTTCATGGAGGAAGACTTGATATTTAAGTGTAACCCACTGCCATCATGTCTCAAGGCTTGATATTGGCTGTTGCTCTGTTCATTTGCTGATAATGTAGGATGGGTGTTTAAATCAACCCAAGAAGCAAGACTCCCTACAAACTCCCAAAATGAAAACCTATAGGCCTCTCTAGACTATCCAACCAACTAAACATCATCTTGAGGAGCAACATCTTCCATATTTCCTATATCAAACAAATTATCATAAAAAATTATTTTACTAGGCAACTTCCATACTACCCATAAAATGCAAAGAAATACAATTTCCCAAATAACTTTGCCATCCCTCCCACCCCCACAACCACTGACTAGTGAAGAGATCCAGTCACAGAGAGAAGAGAATCAACCAAAGCTCTTGAACAAAAGAGTAATGAATAAAAGATGATTCAATGTCTCTTCTTCTCTTTTGCAAAGAATACACCTGGTTAGGCAAAAATATCTCTCTACTCATAAAACATTTACCCTTCACCAGCTATCCAAGCTAAAAAGACAACTTTCAATGGAGCAACACACAGAACCCGATCCCCTAGCACTAAGGAATCAATCCTA
>JAESVK010000410.1:470022-489112 GCA_017140935.1 Hamamelis virginiana
TCACTTTACAACCTCTTACTATAAAGCTTGTCAAGGTAAAGAGAAACTCCTTCCAACTCCTAATCATAAAAGTTCTTTCTAAATCATAATTAGATCGAGTTCTTTGGCCACTCCACATAATTACTCACCAACGCACTCTCTCACCTAAAGCAATAGCGAAAAAGTTTGGAAACATAATTTTTAAGGAGACCCTCCCCACACCAAGGATCTCATTCCCCACACTGAATAGCACCCTACTAATCAAGAAAAGACTTTTCATGATAGCTTTCCAAAGACCCTCACCATGAGATGTCTGCACCCCCTTCGATCACTCATCCTCTTGAGTTTGTCCAACTCCTTGGAATGTGTAGTGATTGTAATTTGGTAAGTGTATGATAGAGACCCCTCTTTTTTTTGCTATTTCGTTGAAACAACATTGAATTTTTTTTTTTTTTTTTTTTTTTTTTTTTTTTTCAAACGATCAGTAGGTTAGTGGTTATTTGAAACAACATTGATTAATGATGCCATTCTTTTCTTCTTTTTTTTTTTGTTCTTTTTTTGGTCCTTGGTAGAAAGTAAATATATGTTTTGAATTTCCATGTGAATTAGTTTAGAAATTTTAGTATGGTCCCTTTTATATTAATTATAGTTTGGAAAAATTACAGTTTGTTCCCTCTATTATTGGTCAGAAGTACTTTACATCCTTGTGATTTCGATTGATTTCAATTTACAAGATTGCGCGATTGATTTTGATTTACACGATTGGACGCATTGATCTTGTACTTTCAAAATACGATAGAAGGATAGAAGGACTTGCGGTGTTAAAAGGAGGATGTAAATGTCCATTATAACTTTCTTATAAATTAAACAACAAAAAATAAAAAAAAAAATAAAAAAAAAATTGAAGAAAAAAAAAGTCAGCTTACTTTGACCAACCACCCAGCCAACCCACCTACCCACATTTACCTTTACCTTTCCTTCTCTGGAAGGCCTCCCTTCTCTCTCTCTCTCTCTCTCTCTCTCTCTCTCTCTCTCACACACACACACACACTATCATAGCAATACCGCACGATCCCTCCTAAGATTTCCTCGTATTTACACAACCGTCACCACCACAACCTTGGCCACAAAGGTAGCCATGGCTGCCTTTGCTTAGGAGTTTCTTATAGGAGAAGCCATTAATGGCAGCTTTAAGGTTGTATTAAAACAAAAAGTTGGATCTTTATGGTGTTTTTTAGTTTCTTTTTTTAATGGAGGTGGACATGAATGGATTTTAGTGGATTGTGGAGATGGCAGATTAGAGATGGATGGGTTTTTGTGGATTGTGGAGAATTGGAGAAGGCAGATTCAGCAAAACAGGTATTATTGCATAAATTACCTTGTGCAGTATTTGCTCCAATACACTGTTTGGGATCTTACACTATCAAATTATTTTGCACCACTCCATCATCATCATCATTCAAAGAAGTGACTTTAGCTTCTGCAATGCGCCTATGAATCACCTCAATTCCATAAACCCAATTGTCAAAACCACCTCCAAAGCCCCACCGGGAGGATAGAGTCGAAGGGGACTTTCCAAAATGGAATTTCTAAGAGAACCCTCTTGATTGTAAAACAAGAAAAACAACTCAACGTCACATACCCCATTGTTACCGAGAAAGAGACCTGTAGAGATGGAGGGGAAGACGTGATTTAAGGGTGCGGTGTAATGGCATGTGTGAAGGTTAGACATAAAGACGGGGACACACTCTTATTGTGTGTAGGCAATTAGGCATCAGAAGTCGTTCGACGAACTTGTTTATAATAAATAAATAACTATATAGGCGAGTTACGTGGACACACTTTTGAAAAGTTCATTATTGGGTTTACCACCATATTAAATACTCCATTAGCTTAAACCTAGTACAAAGTAAGCGTGAAATTACAACACAACACAACCATCATTACAAGATTTACTTACAAGAAAATAAGGGCACAAAAGCTCTCGCATCAACACCTAAAAACCCTACTCATATTCCTTTCCATCTCCTTCCTTCAATTCTCTCTCTCTAGACTCTAGTGGTGGCAGGGACAGCGCCACCCTTGTGCACAGGATCGCCGACGCCGACGCCGTAATCTGTGTCCCGATAGCCAGGACCGTACTTGCTGCTGTAAATGCCGGCATGGATCAACAACACATAGAGCAGCTGGGTAAATGCTAGAATTATTATGAATGCCTCCAGCACCTTAATTCTCCACCCTCTGTACCCTCCTATGTCTATCTCCTTGCATGCCAACCCAGATGCTAGTGCAGTAATCGCCCATGCTACCAGTGACGATGATGCCGCTGCTGCTAGACTGTCATTTCTCCATACTCTTATATGGTTTGCTCCTGCCAACTTTGATGCTACACCCACTACCCCAGCCAACATGGCAAATATCAAGAAGAACATAGTTGCACCATTTCCTCCAAACCCTGAAATATATATATTATTATTAACCAAATATTTCTCTCTTCAACTAGTTTCCATGATTAACTTGTCTGGAGAAATAAAATTCAGTAGAAAATGAGTGTTTAGTAAGTTTAGAAAATCAGCAAAAATGAGTATGACTCATATTTCAGTACTGTTTAGTCATTCTATGGTCAAAATGAATCTCACTGATTTTTATTTCAGCACCTTTTAACAAGTTTAGTCTTTCTATAAAAAAAAATTTATATATATATATATATATACCAAACGGGAAAAAGAAAAGAAACTATTCCACCTGAACGAACACACATACACAGATATATAATATAGAGAGAGAGAGTACCAGGATTGTTAGTTTGGCCATTGATAAACTTGTTAAGACACCAACTAGCAAAGCCCACCACAATAATGTACATGATCAAGTTGAAAAACAGTAAAGGAGCTGCTACGTTCCTTCCAACTGTCTGAGCCATCCTTCTTCTTCCTTAGTCCAAAACCCAGAAAGCACTGAAACCTTATATCTATGTATGACGAGAGAGAAACAGACCAGAAAGCAGTAACTAGAAACAACTTCTCTATCTCAGTATTTTGGTAAGACAAAAAGGAAAGGTAATGAAGCTATATAGAGAAGTTAGGGTTATAGATATAGAATACGTGTCATCCAATCAAGTGCTTTACTTACAGGTGTTAGGACACTTGTCAAGTTTGGTCTTTACGTTCCCCATGAAGTCTTCTCTCTCCTCTTTGGATTCTCAAACTTCCATCAGATATCACTGTGGTACGGTGCATATCCAAAGAATTTATCGCATACTTCTCAGCCACACACTACTTAATGTCTACCTCAGAAGGGTCTATGCTATCAGTGGTTCATGGGAAAATTGTGAGGTTGAGATGAGATGATGTGTGAGCAACTGATGAGATAGGGTGATGATGTAACAAATGGATTGGTGGGGGATAATTGACCTCCCTTTGAAACATCTTTAACTCTAGAATGATCTTTAGTGGGCTGTGATAACTAGTGAACCCATGGGCCGTACAGGGTTAAGTGTAGAAAAAGCTGGGCTAGCCCAAACTTTTCTTGTTCAACCCAATTTTAGCTAGTCTGAACTCATGATCAGATTCCAAGCCCATATTTTAAGTCCGGGGTTGAACTCAAATTTGCTCTGGGTCATCTTGAACCACCTCCCATCTTGCAAGACAATTGCATATTCCTTATAGTTTTGCAAAATTAATCAAAAAAATTACCCACCAATTTTTTTATTTTAAAGAATACACGTCAAGTATCTTTATTTTTTTCCTCGTTTCATGAATATCCAAGTATTATTATAAGGTAGGTATCTAAATAGTTGTTTAACAAATATGAAAACTTGACCAGCTGAAGATGAATCCGATCAATATTTGTTTTACTTCTATTCGATTAGTGTTTTCATTATGTAATTTTGTTGAAAATAAGATATAAATATTTTTAAAAATAAAATAAAAATTGTAAGCTACTTTTTTTCTAAAATCAAAAAATTACCTTGTGGTTTTCATATTTTGATTTTTGGATTGAAACCAGTCCCTAAAGATGAAAGAAATAACGTGCAAATTTCATCCATCAAACATTTAAGGTATCAAAACTAGAGGTCCACTAGCTGCATCGTTCCCTAAGTGCATAGATCAGGCAAAATGATAAGATATAAATAAATAAATAAACCCTTACAAATTGAGAAAATTATGTACATTGAAGACCTAGTACATGCAATGACTACACTTTTTTTTTCTTTTTTCTTTTTTTTTTTCGGTGGTAACAAGCAGATATGTCTGTCATCTAATCCATATTTTTTATCATTTATAACCTGGTGACATTTATCCTATCATAACATTTTTTTTAGTTGCCGAAAAGGAGAAAGACAGGCCCGTTTGGGTTGGTGATAATTACTTTTGGACAACTTGAGAAATGATAGGATAGATGATAAAATTATACTAGTAGCGATTGTAACAAAAGTTAAGACCTTCTAACTTTTATTACTAGTATGAAATTCTGATATGTCTAAACATGATTTGAGCTTAACCTTAAAAAGATACGTGAAAAATTGTTCTTCAAAAATCATTTGTTCTTCAAAAATCATTTTAACAGAAGTTAATTCAAACGGGCCGAAGTTGGATTCTTGAAAGTAAATAGTGAAGAAAAAGAGGAGTTACCAAGTGACCAATAATTAGTGAAGGAAAAGGGAAGTTACCAAGTGATCAATTTTTTATTTTTTTATTTTATTTTTTTGGCGTTTTTGGGTACAATACTGCATATGACAATATTAGTCTTTATCTTTAAAGCGTAGTGAATAAATTATCTGTTGGTGGGGATAATAGATCTTAGTGTATAGATTAATCTCTTTAATTTGTGTAGGAAGTTTCTTTTTGAATTCTTGATGGTCCTCTCTCTGTCTTAGTCCTGATTTGTTTTTGAGTTCAAATTCTTCTAAAGGAATGCAAGAGTTTGATAATAACTTTAATCACTATTAAGTCCCGTTTGCATTAGTTTTTTCTATAATCTTTTTTGGAACTTAAAATTTCACTTCATCTACTTTTAAACATCTTGAAAGATAATAAGATACATAACAAAATTTCCATACTACCGGTGATTGTAGTGACTTTTAGTATGAAAATGTTACCTATGAAGGCATGGTTTGAACATAGAAATATATGAAAATAATTCTCAAAAATGATTTTTCTAAATTTCAATTTTTCTCAAATCATTTTTGCCTGTTAGTCAGTCCATGAGACCATTCATAACCCAATATATAAAATTTCTATTAAATATTTTCATCTCTAAATTCCTTCTTCCTGCCTTTCAGGTACATCAATGACCTTCAGCCTAGAGACATAGAGCAACTGGGTAAATGCTAGAATTGTAATAAATGCCTCAAGTACCCTCAGTCTCCATCCTCTGTACCCTCCTATGCTTATCTCCTTGCATGCCAACCCAAAGGCTAGAACTGTCACTGCCCATGCCACCAGTGCTGATGATGATGCTGCTGCTAGACTCTCACCCCTCCATGCTCTCATATGGTTAACTCCCGCCAACTCTGATGCCACCCCCACTACGCCCGCCAGTATCGCAAATATCAGAAAGAACAGAGTTGCCCCATTTCCTCCAAACCCTTTACATATTCATGAAAACCCAAATAATTAAGTAATTTTCTAGAGAGAGAGAGAGAGATATACATAATTGCCCCATTTCCTCCAAACCCTTTTCATATTGATCCATGTAAATACCATACATGGAGTCTGTTATAAGGTGTCACCAATTGCATAGTAAAAATTGGTTGTAAGGGCACCTTATAATAGACTTCCTTATGTACTTAAAATAGACTGTGATGTAAATAATTTTCTAGAGAGAGAGAGAGAGAGAGATTACCAGGGTGGTTGATTTGGCCATTGATAAACCCGTCGAGACACGAACTAGCAAAACCCACCACAATAATGTACATGATCAAATTGATAAATAGTAAAGGAGCTGCTATGTTCCTTCCACCTGTATGAGCCATCTTTCTTCCCTCCTCCAAAACCCAGAAAGCACTGAATTAATTACACACTTATCTTCTATCTAGAGAGAGAAAACAAACCACAAGGCAGTGAATTGAACCAAATTTCTCTATCTCTGTATCTGGCAGGATACCAAGGGAAAGGTGTGTTCAAGCTCTATATAAGAGGAGCAATATAGGACACGTGTCGTCCAATCAAGCGGGACACTTATCAAAGTTTGGTCTTTACATTTCCCATGAAGTCTTCTTCTTTCCTCTCTTGATCCTCGAGATTCAACGGTGGCACGGTGTATATCTAGAGATAATATTGTATACTTCTCAGCCAGACAGTACTGAGTGAATTGGTCCATACAATCAGCGGTTCATATTTGCACATCTTTCAAGCTTTAATGAACTGTTCCTCCGGCTTAATTTGATCATGGAAAAGTTCATGTAATTGTATGGTTGAGATGATCCGATATCTTGGCATGAGATGAATGATGATGATAGTGCGATGGTGTAGAGGATAATTAACCTCACTTGGAAAGCATTTGTCTGGAACTTTAACTCTAGAATGATCTTTCGTATTTACCAATTTTTTATTGATTTAAATACCCCACAAGCACTAAAATAAAAAAACTCCAGAATAATCTCCTCTTTTCATGAATTAAATTCACAAGTATTATTGCAAGTTAAGTGTCTAGAAAGTTCTAAAAAGGTCTTGGTTCTATCCTGACCTCAGTCAGATAATGGGCTGGGAACCTGGGCTCTGGTGTTGGTCCATCTCAATCCTCGAGTTTAGCCTCTCTCTGCTCTTCAGATTTCACTTGAAAATTCGTCCAGCTTTAGTCCTTCTTGGGCTCAGGTCCACATCCAAAATACGAGCCTCCTCTTATCCATGAAATTTATTCGTCCTTTTTTATATTGGACCTTTTAGTATTATTTTTATTTTTTTATGTGAAAATTGATAAAGCATAACAAGAGAAATTACCCATTAAGGTCTGAACCTTAAATTTAATATAAAGTCCATTTTTTCACCGAGATGGGTATTTTGAAAAATCAATTGCTTGATTAGATAATATTTTTATATATATCATGTCTGTCAAAAATCACAATTGTTACAGCATCCAACGGTAAATACTGTTAGAGTGTTTCAATAATTATATTTTGAAAATCGATTGTCGGATCATTGTACTTTTTTACAGACATAACATAAATAAAAAGATTTGCTAACCCAACGGTTAGTTTTTCAGAATACCATAAACTATGTGAGAAATGGTGAGCAAACTTTAAATTAATTTAAGGACCGAGGTCAAGTCTAAGCATAAGAATTCATATTTAATAATATATTATTAATACTCCATCCATTCCACAGAGATAGGCCTTCTTTCTTTTTTTGGCTGTCCCAAAATGGTAGCCTATTTTAAAAAGTCAAATTATATTTCTTTTAACTTTCCCATATATCATCCTTTATTATTCCAAGAATGCATCGACATGACACCACATGCAATTGTAGAAGAATGATAGTTTTGGAATGAAAAGATAAAAAAAGATCACACATCAATGCATTAATGAATTTTATTAACGATGGCTATCTTTATGGAACAGAGAGAGTATAAAAACTCCACGATGTACAATAAATTATTGATGAGGCACCCTAATTTGATTGCTAGATCACGCCGAAAAATAAATAAAGTTAAAAGGATCATTATGTTTTGAGAAAATTTTAACTGTCTAGGAAGTAACAACTTCTTGAAAATAATATTAAAATAAAAATCAATCAAACTCGCCTTCATCTTATCAAATTTTCATATTTACTAATCGATCCCTCACTTGTATTGGAGATTAGGTATGTTGGAAGGCTACAATTTGTTGTTTTTTTTCTTTTTGTGCTAACAAATAAATACCTCTTGTCATCTAATCCCCACATCTTATCAACAATTTTATAATCTAGTGACACCTATCCTTTTTGTACAAGTGGAAGTTTTAGGTTCAATTTCATTATATTTGAATTTAGTACTCCCTCCGTCTCAAAAAAATAGGTCTCTTTTTAAAAAATACACGCATGTTAAAAAAAACTCATTAATGCAGTGATTTATGATATTTTTTATCTTTTATTTCCAAAATTACCAATTTTCTATAATTTCATTTGGTGTCATGTCAATGCACTCTTAAAATAACAAAGGTTAACATAGAAAAATTAAAAGAAATATAATTTGACTTTTTAAAATGGACTATCATTTTAGGACAGCTAAAAAATGGTAAAAGATTTAATTTTGTAGGACGGATGGAGTAATTTTAATTGTAATTCATGTTTTTATTTGTCCTAACCCATAATTTAGTATCATAACATTTTTTGCTCACTTGCCAAAAAGAGAACAAATAGAAGAAAAAAAAAATTATTTCTTTTTTTTTTAGATTTGGTTCTTCTTTTAACCTTATGTCCTATCATGTTCCCAAATATGGCAACAATAAAGAAGTAGGACCTCTTTGCCACATGCAGATGTGACTCTTTTTACTTTCTTAACTTTTAAATGTAATTATTAATATTTTATATTATTAAAAACTATAAAAATATTTAATTTTTGTTTTACTTTTAAAAGTAAAATAATTATTAATTTATTTTACTTTTAACCAAACGAACCCAAATCACAATTGGAAATGAATTTATTTCTAAAGTACAGTCTACAATTGCCATTATAATGTCCATTTTAAGTTTAATTATGTGCATATAACTCACTAGATGTCTTTTAAGAAATTTTCTTCCACTCTACCAATTGAAATATGAGTGAATTAATGTACATAAGCTACCATGCTTTATTAAACTTCAATAATAGTTTAAAAAAATATTATTTTGATAGTTTGTTGCAATAGATTTAAAATAGAAACATACTATATCACCAGACACTTTAACCTAAAATTAAAAATTACCCTGATGTGTCATACTTTGAGTGGTAAGGACTCTCCTTTTAAACTGCTTTACTTTTTTTCATACAACACTCAAACCACGACACGTCATAATGGTTTTCAATTTTGGATTAAAGTGTCGGGTGATAAAGAATTATTATTTAAAATAATAGTATCCCACATTAGTATGATTGCAACCACCACTTTATTCTCAACATTTCCATCAATACCATCCCATCACTATTAATATTGCCAACTATTATCGGTCCCATCGCTCTTACCTCACCTACTATCATCCCGGCATGGTCACCGTCATTGTTATATTATTGCACGCCACAACCACCGCTACCACCACTTTTTTGAACTAGACCATCCATATCAAACACGACCATCCATATCGTATTAAGATATTGCATTGACTATACGATAAATCTACATTATACAAAAGTCAACAGTGAATTTTCAATTTTTAGTTTTAATTAGCAACAACTCAACTCATGGTGGGCAAAGAAATGAATTGACCAACAACTCAACATTGGAAAAATGTCAAACACCCTCATTTCAAAATGGACCACATTCTTGCTCTTGACTGCAACTTAATTAGCTGGGTGACATTTATATATGTTGATAGATGGTTAATTTTTCAAAATTTATTTCGGAATTAGAGTCTTGATCAATATAATGATCTTGTAAGTTGAAAATATTTGTACATATAAGTGCTTGCAGAATTTGATCATATTATCAAGGCATTTTTCGATTGTACATTGACATGATACCGTCTCATTAGTTGTTACATCATTAGAATTAAAAATTGAGAAAATTATTTGAAAAATAAGTATTTCATGTTCATTTCTCAACTTTTCTTTTTTGAATTGGCACAACAGTTCATGGGCACCAACTTTTATAAATCATGTAACGGGAAGAATTGGTATAAAATTATTACATCAATATCACATTATTAAAATATATTTTATAAATAAAATATTAATCTAACACTAAAAGTCAACAAAAGATTTTAAAAAATAATTATCAATAATGGCATAATCATATAACTGCAATCAGCCAACCACCACTCTACCTACACTGCTCCAAGCAACACTCCCCACCCCCCAAATCCCCCATTAGCAATATTGACAATTTTCAATTTTGGATTAAGCACACATAAATGCATCCTTTGTATTGATTGTAACCAGTAAATAAGAACATTTTCAATGCATTCATGCTATTTGATGTACCAAAATTAAATTTTGACATCTCAAGTGGCACAAAATGGTATCAATGCCAAATTTTGGCATCAAAGTGCTCCAATGCATTAATGCTAAATTTTGGCATTTCTAACATTTTTTGAAAAAAAAAAAAAAGTATGACTTGGCATTTGAGGTGCCAAATTTGACACCAAGGATTGTAATTGTCAAAATTTGACACACCAAATAGCAGTCAATTGGAGCATGCTATTATTTGGGTGTCAATATCAAATTTTGGCAATAACACCTTATGCACCTCCATTGGAGATGCTCTAAGGAATGTTTTTTTTTTTTTTTTTGAAAAATACTATATATCGCTGTAAGGTATCACTACAACTATCACTACGAGAGACAAATATTATGAATTTTCAAAACTACCCACTTGTGATATTCCAAAACTACCCCCATTTATCTCTTGTAACGATACTTGTAGTGATTCATTATAGCGATCTATAGCATTACTCTCTTTTTTTGGATTTCGTTTTGTAAAAGCATTTGGGTTTTCTTTTGTTTTTATTTTTTGTTTTTGGGTTTTCTATTATCGTGCTTTTGTTTTTTGGTTTGTTTGGGATCATCAATGCAATGGTACTTCATAAAAAAATAAAAAATAAATAAAAAAATTGCAATGGTACATATATATAACACCATGTTTCATTAGTGAATCAAAACTTAGACCTAAATACCAAAAGAATGAAAGCTAGAATATTGGTCAAATTATTTAAGAAAATGTGCATATGTATATATCATTCGATCATTAAATGATGTAGTGAAATATAAGCTATTTATTAAGCATAAAGGATTATCCTGGATTCTTTAATTTTTAATTGTAAGTACGTAGTTAATTTAGTTTTCAAATTAAAGAAGAAAATAAACTCCGTACCATCACAATATCATATAATACATTGTGGACTAAGGAATAAGTTGACCAATTCCTCATGAAAAAATCAATGTCAAAGACATTTATTTCAAAATTAGCCACATCCTTGCTTTGATTAGCGCAAGCTACTTAATTATTTGGGCATTAATTAATTTCAAATTTTTAAACATTAATGAAATTTTATATGAATAGGCAACGTTTGGAATTGCATTTATTTAGAAATTGGTGCATGTGCCGCACTAGCAAGAAAAAAGCTGGAATTCCATCGGCGAAATTCCCAAAGACATCGGGTAGTGTGGCTCCTTGCTTCCTTCAATTCTATTGATAGAATTCCTAGCAGAGTTATTAACACAATCCCAACACTTGCCATCCTTCACTGACTGGTCACCAAGGATACAAAGCAATTTCAAAAGGCACAAAATTGCATTTGCCTCGTTTTCAAACCTAAAATGCTCTTCCGTCCTGGAGTTCCAATAAGAATCGAAGGATGGAGCTCCTGTCTATTATTTGGTACTCTTTTGGCAATGAAACAAGAGTTGAGGTAGAATAACTCTCTTTTTGTAAGTAGAAGTCGGAGATTGAACATTTGATTCTAATACTCTTTTAGAGAACTGTTCGTTTAAATAATCTCTTTATATATCAAAATTTTCATACTAAAAGTCATTATAGCATAAGATAGGGGGTCCTATTTTGATCAATCATCAATTTTTTTTTTTTCTCATATCGTTTAAAAGTGATTATCAATCCATCCAGAGCCGGTCCTGAGTTAAATCCATTAAAGCAATGGCTTTAGGCCCCTAATTTCTTGTAAAAAAATAGGACTCCAAAATTTGAATGTTCTTGCAAAAAATGATGGCTTTAGGCTCACAATTTCTTGCAAAAAAAATAGGGTTACATTAACGTATAATTTCTATAATATGATTTTTTTTATCCTTTCTATTTTACTTTTATGGCTATATTTGATTTCCAAAAAATTAATAGAAATAAATTACTTCAAAACTCTAAATCTTTGAAAAAAATTTCATGGTGATGTTAAAAAATATTGACAATTATGGTCTCATTTTATGTCCTTGCTTAGGCCCTCCAGATTCTCAGGGCCGGCCCTAAATCCATCTTCATTACATGATCAAACGATATTTTGAGTTCCATAAATGATTTTAAACAAAATTAATCCAAACAAGATCTAATTATGTGAGATTTCAATTCTTTTATTAGTTGGCCGAAAGAGTGGAGGGCAGAGTATTAGTAGTAGTGCTAGCTAGTCTACTACTACTAAATTTTTTTGCATTATTCCCTAGACTAGAATTAAAGAAAAGTACAAAATTAGTGGATGCAAACAAAATCATTATAGGATATAGGGTTGCCCTTTGAATGCTTTTTTTATTAGTAAACCTGGCAAACCCTTGAATTAACCCAATCTAAACATGTTGGGTTTTATCTCAACACTTCATGGGCCCTTATCCAACTTATTATTGTTTTCTCACTTTCTCCACATTCCCCCACCCCCACCAAGATTTTGTAAGTATTTGCTTTCAAAATTGAAGAGCATAATGATCTTATATTTTTATTTTTATTTTTATTTATTAAAGATAAAAGTGCCATCTTATGTCCAAAATCTCACAATTGCTTTAAAAGAAGGGGAATTTGGGCAAATGTCTTCCTTTATAAGATTTTCATGCAAAAAATCATCTCAAAAGATCTTTCAAGTCAAAAGTCCTTTAGGTATGAAGTGGACAAAAATGTCATTCAATTCCCAAACAGCCTCCAACCCCAACCTATAGTTCACTATCTCAGACACTCAAGGTCACTACGTCAGAATCTGAGTTCACTACGCTGGAACTCCGAATTCCTACGTTGGAATCGCAGTTCACTACATTGAAAAAAAAAATTAAAAATACAAGAAAAAACGATGTCTTTCTTTTTTTTCATTTTCTCACCAATCAAACAAAAAATTAATTTTCCTAATGAAAATCTACTTCTTTACATTTTTCAAACAATCAAACCAATGGATATGGTATGGGATGATAAGTTCATATAAGGAGAATTGAAGCAAATGAAGCACCAAAATGAAGAAGCAGCTGTTAAAAAAGAAAAGGTAGAATTGAGAGAGCTAAGGCCATGTCAAAGTGAAGGATCAATCAGAAAGATAGAACGCAGTAGATCTAATGGAGGAAGACGTGGCGCATATGGCACCAGGAAAGTGGCGTCGCCGCCCATCGACCCCACCTCTCCCAAGCTCTCCGATTGTGGCATCTGTGGCATTTTTGGAAAACCACTCACATCCCATCAAACCAAATCTGTAGGTCATAACAAATTAGCTTAATTAATTGTTAGATATATATAGAGTTTGAGTTTATATACATGAGTTTTTATATTACGAACCAAACGTATTTGTTTGTGTTTATCAGTTTTTGTTCATATATATGAACAAAAACTACGGCGTAGATCCAATGGCTACATTAACAACGCATCAATTTCCACTGTTGGACTACATATAGATGGGGAGAGGGATGGGTTTGGGATATTTGAGGGCATATTTGTCATAAAAATTAATATTTTTTAAAGATTATGACCTTAGGCAACAAAATTTTTTAGAATAGGACTTCTGAAAAAAAAAAAAAAAAAAATTACCAAAGGAAATTAACCAATAAAAATCTTTAAAATGAGACTTTTGGCCAATTATCTCAAGTATTAAAATAAACCTAACTTTGGCTTGAAGAAAACTTGACTTTTAAAATATAATAAAATATGGATTTTCAAAGAGGACGAGCCTAACCCTTCTATATTAAGAACCAAACGTATTTGTTTGTGTTTATCAGTTTTTGTTCATATATATGAACAAAAACTACAGCGTAGATCCGACGGCTAAATTAACAACGCATCAATTTCTATTGGTGGACCACCAGAGAGAAAAGTAAAGAATGAGAGGGGATAGATGGGTAGAGGGGTGGGTTTGTGATATTTGAGGGCAAATTTATCTTATAAATTAATATTTTTTAAAGATTACGACCTTAGGCAACAAAATTTTTTAGAATAGGACTTTCGTAAAAAAAAAATAATAATAATAGAATTTACTAGAGGACTTTAACCAATAAAAATATTTAAAATAGGATATTTGGCAAATTATCTCAAGTATTAAAAGAAACCTAACTTTGGCTCAAAGAAAACTTGACTTTTAAAATATAATAAAATATGAATTTTCAAAGAGGACTAGCCTAACCCTTCTATGGTAGGTATGGACCTTATGGATTGAATGACTTTTATTTTATTAGTCAAATAGTTTTTGTTTTCCAAAAAAGGAAAAAGAAGATGAAGAAAATCTGCATTTGCTAGGAATCAAATCTGGCTTTCTTGGGTATCAAATCTGAATTATAACCTAAAAGCATAACAAAACACAAGTTATGTTTAATAATTCATCTTTAAATTTTTAATTAAAAAAGGAAAGGAAATGGCAAAAATCTTTGACAACATGTTATTTTTAGTTGTTTTTCTTTCATTAAGAATTTAAGATATGAAAATAAAGGCAACAAAAACAAATTTTGAAGTTCCTAAAATTATGGATTGTCTTTTGATAAAAAATCATTTATGAAATGACTAGCAAATGCATTTTATGGCTTTATTATTATTATTTTCACTTTGGGTTTGTTTGGCAAATATGAAAACTCAGTCTTCTGAATATGAGTCTAACCAATTTTATTTCAACACTATTTGGTAAATTCTTCCTTCTTGTATCATAAACACAAATTTTTTTTTCTCCAAACAACTATACCTTGATTTGTTTAAAAATCAAATAACAAAAAAAGAGTAGGCGTGACTTCATCCAGTTTTCAAAATTTCCAAACAGAACCTTTAGAAAAATGAAAATCAATTTCCAAACTAAACTTTCCCTAATTCACGCAAACATCTTTTTCTTTCTTTCTTTCTTTCTTTCTTTCTTTCACATTGAATATATTATTTTTATATAATTTGCTCTCCACAAAAGTCGTCATTATCATTTTTTATTTTCCTTAAAAGTAAAGATTTCTTCGCATCAAAGTTGAGTATCATTTAAACCCATTATTATATATATATATATATATATATATATATATATATATATATATATATTATGTGAGTGTAGGATTATTATAAGAGAGCTCCTATATATCCCAAATGACGTGGCCAATAATTCAAGTAAAGAATTAAATTTTGACAACATAAAAGTGCTTAGGTCGTAGCAATTAAAAAATTAAATTCTAAGTCGATTGATTGATTTTAAACTTTTTATACATTGAAATCTAAGTAAAGAATAAAGACCATAAGGTTGCATTTGTATATTTAGATTTCAATTTAGAATTAGAAAAAGTAAAAATCAACACCTATTTGATCAACTTTGGATGGCCGACACCTGTGCAAAAATTGAGAGAGAGAGCGAGCTTAGATTTGCTGTTGATCCGACAAGTAATCAACACTTGTTGATCAATTTTGAATGGCCGACACGTGTGTAAAAAATGAGATTCAATGATTCACATAAAAAAAGGCTCAAATATCTGACATGATAAGTGATTTAAAACACATCAAATCTGGACTTTTCTTATGTGAACCATTAAATTTTCTTTTATGCACACATGTCAGCCATTCAATGACAATGAACAAGTGTTGATCACATGTTGGATCAACAATAAATCCAAAACTCAAGGAGAGAGAGACTGGATCCTTACATTGATTTGCACAGATAGGTGGCAGGCTTACGGCAATGATACCAATTTATCAAACTTTGCAAATATTCTTTTTTTATTGTTGAAAGTACAATGCTATATGCCCACCAACTTTCAAACTCTGCTTTTTGACTTACGTATTGGATTCCTTTTTTTATTAATTTTCAAAATAAAATAACCTTCTTTCACCCAAATTTTACAACTAATTCAACACATTACAATTTAATTTATAGTAAGAATTGAAATTCTCCACTATGTTCGTTTATTTTAATATCATGTCCACACTATTATATTATATAATAAATTTTGTTTACGCATTACTTATCATAGCAACAAATTAAAATAATACATTTCTATTTCATTTAATAGAGGCCATTTGACATTAATAATATATATATATATATTTTGGATACAAGCACTAAATCCAACCCATAATTTATCATATTTCTAATTCATTTCTCAATTTTTTCTCGTCATTTGGACTAATCTCATGAACTTATCTTATATATATATATATATATATATATATATATATATATATATATATATATATATATTACTTGTTGAAGACGTTCTCGGTGCCATTGGTCATGTTAGATTTTGGAGTAGTGTGAGCTGAATTTATGAAACCAGCTCATTTCGGGTCTAATTGACCCACATCCCTGCATCAATGCTAATAGTCTAAAATAATTTTATCATTTTTAATGATCTAATCAGCTACTGCTGACTTAGATCTAAGTCAACTAAGCACTTATGGATATTTGATCATCTCATCACTTAAAAAAGTTTCCATTCATAAGATAATCCAACGACCATAAGTCTTAACTGACTAGATCATTTCACTATATATATATATACACACACGGGTCACGTTCCTATTATACCCTATTTTGACATATGTTTACACCTCATTTTAAAAAATTGTTATAAGTCAAATATTTTGATAAACCAACTATTAGATTAGATACTTATCTTATGTTTTGTCATGTATGAAAGTGATCCAACACTTAGTTTGTGAAAAATATCATTGTGAATAACTATTTTTTTATTTTTTTATTAATTACAAACATCACAGTTTTTTACAATGATATTTCTTAAAATATAATTGTTAGATCACTAAGGTTTTTGGTATACATGACATGCATAAGGAATGTATTGAATTCAACAGTCCAATTTGTCAAAATATTTATCATGAGAAAGGGTTTTGAAAACGAAGTATAAAAATAGGTGTCGAAATAGAGTGTAAGGGAAATATGGCCCTATCTTGCTATTATATAAAGAGCAGTACGCTGTTGTGATGACCTTAGAATTATTTTCTTCCTTCATTCTCTTCTCTCCTTAATTCATTATTCTTTTCCATCCCTTTTGGTTTTGGGCTTACTCCAAAATGATATAGCATTATATCATTGGTCCGAAGTTTAGATTTTCAATATTCTTTATTGATGCGGGTCTCATTTAAATTTCATTTCTCTTTCCATAATTTATTATTTTTCTTTTTTATTTATTGTGGGTCTCATCTATTTTTCCCCTCTCTCTTCTTATTTATTTTTTATTTAAAAAATTGATTCGAGTTTACTTTTTACTTTCTTTCTATTATTTTAATTTTTTTATTATTTTTAATTATACATTCAAATATTTACTGTAATCCTATAAATTGAATTGTGATCAAACAGTCAAGATCATATGATCAAAATATATTTTATACTATTATAATTAATTAGATGAAATTTTATTGATAAGTTCAGCATATTGCGCAGGTTTGCATTCGTGTATATATATATAGTTTTATTGATTAAAAAATTAACATAAAGAAATCTATTGTTTATATGGAATCGTCATTGCTTGTTGCGCAGAGTTATATATGGTTCAGTACAGTATTAAAAATTATAAAATTTTCAAAATATGTATTTTTTAAAAAAAAAAATTATTATCTTCTTACTAACAAGGCCATATTCCTTTATTTGTTTTTTTTTCCTTAGCCTTGCTTCCTCAACTACTAAACTATCCAAATAATTAAAAAAATTTTGATTATATTTATGTTATTATAAATTCACGTCTACGTGTTTATATCTAAATGTCCACATTATCACCATTCACGTCATCATTGTGGAATATGAATGGAAGTGAGGGCATTAGGTTGGTAACCCACATTGACCCGACCCGATCCAGACGTTGAGCCCGAGTATGCACACACCAGAGTTTTCCCCTGCCTGACAATAGAGTGTGCCGTTGGTGTGATTTACTTGTCACCATAACGGATTGCACGTGACACCTCAACAAACTACACTAACACACGTGCACACTCCTCTGCAAATCTATACCGTATGCGTTTCTGTATTTGAACACGTGGAGGACTATCCGTAAAGCAACCCCCATCGTACGGTTAGAATCCTAAATACGTTACCATACGTATCGTATACATGGAGCACAGGACATCTTAGATGCAGCGTATAGTGCTTACGTGTTTTTAAGCCAAATACCCAAATTCAAAACTCAATTGAGCGCAATTAACATTTTATGTGACAAAAATGCCCCTGTATTTTTATTTTAAATTTTCCAGCAAGGCAAACTGACGGATTCACTTTTTAGTCGCTACAAAAGTGTCTTAAAGTGCAATTGTATCTGTCCGCGTGGCACATTACATGTTGTTTGAGAGAAAAAGTCGAAATTGCCATTAACTGAAGCCAATAGAAGTGAGAGTACAGCCTTTTACAAGGAGCACAAGCGTTTGCAAATGTGGGTTAGCATCTCTTCTGACGCATGGATTGATGTTGCAACCTGGACAGAGGTGGGGTCCACGCTGCTTGAATGCAATACAACTGTCATCCAATTTCATTACGATAATTCTTATGAATTAAGACCCACCATCTTACAAATTTCATAATAAAAATAATATTTTTAATTTTAATTTTAATTTTTTTTATATTTAAATATTAATTTTAGTCATTCAATTTTTACCTTATATTAATTTATTTTATTCAAATTATCTTTTTAATAATTATTTTTATTACTTTTTTATAATCGATATTAGAAATTCTATTGATAAATTTGTAGGTCCCTAAACTCTTATGAGTAAATGAAAATTATTTGTTATACGTGGTCTCTTTTATAAGATGTCGAGCTTACATCTCTAGTCATGTCTCTTATATGAGTGGGACCCACAATTAATGCGGGTTCTACTTTACATGAAAGAAGGATTGGTCCATTGTTATAAGGCACACAATATCTATATTATTATTTTATTTTATTTGAAGTTATTTTTTGCACTATAAATTGGTAATGCAACTTGGGCCCACTTTGCTTATATGCTTTATAGCTGGCATCCATATTCATATGTTAATTTAATATTGTTATCATCGAGAGAATAGGACCTACCATCTAATGAATTTTGTCATTTTATTAAAATTTAGTTTTAATTGTTACTTTAGCTATT
>JAESVK010000410.1:489512-506734 GCA_017140935.1 Hamamelis virginiana
AAGAATAAGTTGTGGTGTTTGATAAAAAGCTAAGTTGTGTTTGAAATTAGGAGTAGGTTGTGGTTGTCTTGTTTTAATATCCAAACACTAAGTTAAAAGGCATTTGTAATATTTTTAAAAAATAATGCATGACAATATAAAAATCAATAATGGCAATAAATAGTTATATGATAGAGGAGGAGGTCTTACCGTAGAATATTTTCAAAAGTAGAAATTTCTTTATTATTTCTGGAGCCAGAGAAGTTCTATCCGTATTGTCAATTGAAGGGAGAACAAGAGCATCTCCAATGGACTCCCATTTAAGGCTGTCATTACTAAATTTGAGAGGTATGGCAAAAAAATTACTCTAATGGATTGCTATTCATGACTTTCAAATTTAATATTGGTATTACTGTCTCCCATATTTTGAATATTTTTTTAGTAATGACCAGTTACAGATAATACACATTAGATTTTTTTTTTAATTAATTTAAAACCCATTAAAGCATAACGGTGCCAAATGTGAAAGCTCTCGTTGGGATATAATAGTGTCAAATATGAGAGAAGTTTCCATTTCAACACTGCGATACTCTCAAATATGAAACTAAGAGATGTAAATAGGAGTTTCCATCGAAAATGCTCTATCTATAATTTATCCAAAAATTAAATAGTTAAAACTATTTTTTTTCAAGTAAAAGAAATAAATAGTCCTTAAAATATGTACATATATCGACTCCAAATGCACATTTCGCAAGCCATTCAATCAAAGTACCTTTCACCTGTTTTTTTTTTTTTTAAATTATATGACGTGGCGTGACATAATTAAGACCCGGGACATTGCGGCAGAAGGGGTCCACTTTTTTGAAAAGATCATCTTATCATTTGTCTGTAAGAATCTTGTCCTAACCAACATGTAACGTAAATATTCCTCTCAATTCAAAATCCTACTAAAAAAACATCCAAGCCCAGGGGCAATTCCGTCAACTAAATCTAATTTCTTTCACTGATGACACAAATGAACTTGTTGTCTGGTCTTTGTACTTTCATTTACCTTCTCAATCCGCCATGAAAACACCTCCAAACCTCTCTCTGCAAAACCCTAGAAAAAATCCCACAACCATTCCATGACCAAATCTTCAACCTTTCTCTCTCCTCGAAACTCTTTCTCTTTCTAGAAAAAAACATGGGTTCTCTTATTCCATTTCTAGACCTCAACCTCCTCCCTGACCCCACCACTACCACCATCAACACCGCCACCATATGTCCCAAAATCGAACCCAAGCTCGAACCACTCGACGAACCACCACTAAACCATGAAATTCACCAACCTCAACAATCTTTCTTTCCAAACCCTAACCCAGACTTCTTTTCAAATTCCGAATCTACCCCTTTCCCTGACCCAAACCCTAACCCTAATTCCCAATCTTCCGAAGAGAACAATGTGTACTCCGAGTTTTACAGAATCTCTGAGCTCTTTAGGTCAGCTTTTGCGAAGAGGTTACAGAGATATGGTGACGTCGACGTTTTGGATCCCGATTCTAGGGCAATTGTTCCGGTGCCGGAAGAGAATCGTGTCTCCACCGTCGTTGTATCTCGGCGGCGGAGCCAGCGGTCGTCGGAGCTCGTACGGGTCACGGATCTTGGAATTGAGGATCAGAGGTACTTTCGCGACGTCGTGAGACGAACTCGAATGGTGTATGATTCGTTGCGAATTTTTTCGATTATGGAGGAAGATAAAAAACGAGGATTAGGGATGGGACGGCGAATGCGGGGCGATTTGAAGGCGGCGTCGGTGATGAGGGATCGAGGTTTATGGTTAAATCGCGATAAACGGATAGTGGGCTCGATTCCTGGGGTTTACATTGGCGATTTGTTCTTTTTCAGAATGGAACTGTGTGTAATTGGATTGCACGGTCAAGCCCAAGCCGGAATTGATTACTTGCCGGCAAGCCAGAGCTCGAATGGTGAGCCAATTGCGACGAGCGTCATCGTTTCGGGTGGGTACGAAGACGATGAAGACGCAGGCGACGTAATTATATATACGGGTCACGGGGGGCAAGATAAGTTTTCAAGACAATGTGTTCATCAGAAGCTAGAAGGTGGGAATTTGGCATTGGAGCGAAGTATGCATTATGGCATTGAATTGAGGGTGATTCGAGGGATTAAATATGAAGGGAGTGTTAGTGGTAAGGTTTACGTTTATGATGGTTTATATAGAATTCTCGATTCTTGGTTTGATGTCGGTAAATCTGGTTTTGGGGTTTACAAGTATAAACTTTTGAGAATTGATGGGCAACCTGATATGGGTAGCGCGATTCTTAGGTTTGCTGAGAGTCTTAGGACTAGACCCTTGACTGCCAGACCAATGGGCTATATTTGTCTCGATATATCGATGAAGAAGGAGAATGTGCCAGTTTTTCTTTTCAATGATATCGATAATGATCATGAACCGATGTATTATGAGTACCTTACAAGGACTGTATTCCCTCCTTTTGCGTTTCATCAAAGTGGTAATGGCACAGGGTGTGATTGTGTGTCTGGATGTACTGATGATTGCTTTTGTGCTATGAAAAATGGGGGCGAATTTGCATATGATCACAGTGGGATTCTATTGAGAGGGAAGCCGGTAATATTTGAATGTGGAACATTTTGTAAGTGCCCCCCAAGTTGTCGGAATCGTGTGAGCCAAAAAGGGGTGAGGAATAGGTTGGAAGTGTTTAGGTCGAGGGAAACAGGTTGGGGAGTTAGGTCCCTGGACTTGATACAAGCTGGTGCTTTTATCTGTGAATACGCAGGGGTAGTTCTTACGAGGGACCAAGCAGCAGTGTTTACGATGAACGGTGATACTTTGGTTTATCCACATCGGTTTACTGATAGATGGGCAGAATGGGGGGATTTGTCTCAAATATACTCTGATTATGTGAGACCAACATATCCCTCAATCCCTCCTTTGGATTTTGCAATGGATGTATCAAGAATGAGGAACGTTGCTTGTTATATAAGCCACAGTTCAAGTCCCAATGTACTGGTGCAATTTGTGCTATATGATCACAATAATTTATTGTTCCCTCACCTTATGCTATTTGCAATGGAGAACATCCCTCCTCTGAGAGAGCTGAGCCTTGATTATGGGGTGGCTGATGAATGGACAGGGAAGCTTCCTATCTGTAACTGAATAATTTTGGAAAGCTAATACATTTTGAATATGGTGCAACAGTGTTTTGAGGACATGATGCACTAAGGTAAGCTCAACTTCCAACCTTAGAAATTGTTGGGAATTTTCTTTTACGTAGTCTAGAATCATATCGGCTTGCACTTTTTTTTCCCATATCATTAATGATTTGGATTGATTGATTTTCTTCCTCTGCTTTACATTACTTCGCTCTTAGTTCCATGTCAAAATTGTTATCTATCTGTAGGTTCTAGTTATGTCATTCTGTGTGCTTCTTTATACAGCAGTCTGTCTTGTTTGTGAAGAATATTCTGGAGGATGGAACTTTTAGCATTTCTATGAGATGAAGGAATGAATATGTATTACTATCATACAATTTCTGGTCATGCAAAAAGAATGTTTTGTTTAAATATTTTGCTTTTACGGGTTCATGTAATTTCTGTTGGTTCTTATGGTTAGGATTTATTAGATATGTTCTTTTATCAATCCCTCCCATTTCATATACCATTTTATACTCCTTTTTTTATTAAATATTTCTTTTGAGGATTTCTGGCCTGCTTACTTTAAGGGTTAAACGTCTAAAGTTTATTATATGTATTTTAGGAGTTCTTCATCTCATTTATATTCTTCTTGGACTCTAGACCATTCAATTGGTTTCTACTCTCATTCACGATACTGTCATAGGAACACTTGTTTTATTATCGATTTAAACTTATGTGAGGAACAGAAATGTTGAAGCTGATGTAGAGATAATACTCAAGGGATTACGTGTTGAGGATCTCTTATCTACATCAATGTTCACATTTTGAATTTTAACCCGTGTTTTTGTCATCTGAAAGTGCTAAGAGGAGTGCTTCAAAATTATTTTGGACTACTGAATTTGTGCTTGGCTAAGAGGGAAATTAGTCTGCTGATTATATTAATGTTTAGTTAAATAAAGGAAATTCATTGGATATCAAAGGTTGTGGTGTTGAAAAGACTTTAGGAAATTCATTTAGAAGATTAGATGGGAACATGGCTGCAGTTTATAAATTTCCGCTAATCTCTTGGATAGGACACGGTGTTTTGGGGGGGGGGGGGGCATTGGGCATGTGTAGAACCATGGCTAGGCAATAGGCATAATGTGCCTGTTAGTCCTTCATTGCTGGTTACCTTCTAGATTTTGCACCTCACATATTTAGACCCGTGGATTCTGCTATCCTGGCATATTGTTGGCATGTTTGTTAAAATGTCAGGCTAGAGTAGAAGTCAGTTACATGTTTTCTTGAACTAACTATGGAATTGCTTGTTTTGTTTGTTTCTTCGTCCGTTCATTTGTTTGTTTGTTCATTCGTTTGTTGACTTGTTTGTTCGTTTGTTTAATATTAATTTTTATTTTGGTTAGAATATGATGGCTATTATTGCATTTCCAGTTTAGTTATGAAGAATTGCCAAATGTCTTATTCTTCTTTTTTGTCGTTAGGTAATAGGTAAAAGGTGGGACCACTAATAGAAAAGTTTCTGTTGCTACTGTACTTATTCGTAATATTTTGATCATTAGTCTTTGATGGATGTTGATTTCAATAATGAGCTTTGAACCTTTTGGTGCAAAACACTCCATATCTATCATCACAAATTTTATATATGGTAATTGCAAATTGAATCAGCAGTAAGAGATTAATGAAACAACAATTCTAGTACAGCGCATTTTATTGTTGCGGATCACAATTAAACCTTTTAAACCAAAACCATAATTATGTAGCCTGTGAATGCACGTTGTAACATAAAATTGACTCTTTAAACCCCTCTTGGTCAAGGAGACCAAAGTATGTAAACTGCTTTTTTAGGTGAGATAATTGAAGTTGCAGAGGGGCTGATTGGTTGGTGGTTTTCACCAGACCCTTTGAGTGACTCACGGAAGAATATTTTCCTTATTTACCTTGGCGGTTACAATTTCCAAAGAGGTTGGAATTTGCTGGAGTTGGATGTCACAATTGCATCAATTATACATTTGATCATGGATTTTGACTATGCTTGACTCATCATTTTAGTATGGTAACAGTGTAACACAACTAGAGCATTTCTGTGTGTGTGTATATATATATACGTCTTACATATTACAAGTTTTTATTTTGGATATTTTTGTTGGTTCTCTTATAATTCATTACTATTTTAACTATTGTTTTCCTCCTTTAGTCCATAAATTTTATAATACATCATCATAATTGTTCTACAATAAATTATGTTACTATTTAAATCCATTTAACGAAGTCACGACAAGGGTGTTGGCAAGGATATTTGAATGGTATAGGGGATAATTAATAAATACATTTTTTAAATATGAAATGGTAAATTTAGTTTTTTAGTGAGAACAAACAATGAAATATACTCAGATATGAGGGTATATTTAGTTATTTATTCATGCCCTTGTTAAATTTTAGAAGTTATTTAGCAGTTAGCACCACTGCATTTCTCCTTAACATATAGGTGTCATGTGACATGCATTGCACTCACCACAGGCCACTGGTAAATTTAATGGAAGTTTTCAATAGGGCTGTAAAACGAATTAGCTACTTGGACTTTGCTCAGGATCAGTTTAGAGGCCCATTCAAGATTGTTCGTGAGATAAATGAGCCAAGCTCAATCTTATTTTTGAGCATGTTTATTAATCAAGCCTAGCTCGAGTTGAACACTGCTTGCTTGATAGGCTCATAACTACCAGAAACAACCGAACTACTAGAGCTTGGCTTGACATCAATTCAATTGGTGGCTCACTCTGATTGGCCATGAGATAAATGGGCCAACCTCAATCTTATTTTTAAGCCTGTTAATTTTTTAAGCCAAGCATCACCGGTCTTCCTTTCCAACCCTAGTTTTTAATGTAGAATGATTTATAACATGAAATAAATGTAAAAAATTGAACAAATTCACCACCTTGTTCATATTCAAGTGAGGCAATTTCCAAAATTTTCTATCGTCTCATTCATAACATCCATTTCCTACTGACATTTTTGTATAGCATATCCACAAACTAACTCAAATGCCATTTAATCAATTAAGAGTGAGATCTTAATTACTATAGAATCAAGTATATATATATAATATTTTTCATTCATCTGTATGAGTCTACTTTGTCTTCTTATACCAATTTAAAAAAAAATACCATATTTAAGATACTTATTCATGTTGGACTCTCGAAGGGGCAATAACCTAAATGTTTAGCTTTATTATCTGTTACTAAAAAAAATTGCCTAATTTAATCATTTTTTCAGTACCAATTTTTGCAGTCACTCTATGAAGACTTGTACCAAATGTGGCTTTAATTGTGAACTAGAAATCTTCAAAGATAATCTTTTAGCCAAATTAACTTGTAGCAATAGCGACGTTAGGAGTTAGGTCTTAAATGAGTGTTTAAATTTTGAGTAAAATACATTTAGATTTGGATCCGTCTATACCTGGTGCCGCTCTCTCTCTGAACATTAGCCCCTTCTTGAATAGCCTTGGATGCTTTGAGAGCTAATCTTTTTCTTGAAATTGAACAACCTTGAACACCTTGGCATCTGCGGCTCTCACTTAAATTTTCTCATTGGTGTTTAAATGTCTGAACCATCCAATGGGCTTATTTATATTTCTACCTTTTGGGAATTGCTGTTTCATATGTTGCTTTTTAAGTTTCATTGGTTGTCACAATCTCACAACACACAGAAGTAAACTTCCACCCAAACTAATCCGGCTTTACTTCTATGGCTATCATCCTCTTCTGCCCTTTCCATTTGATTTGCGCACTGAATCTTAGTACAGCATACTTTGCAGAGGAATTTCGTGCTAGTAGCTCCAAAATAGTGTTGCTAATGTTGGGAAATTTTCATAGCAGTCCACAACCAACCAGTTTGATTTAATTTCGGCCCAAAAGGTATTCAAACCCTTAATTCACCTCTCCTCCAGAAGTGTCTGATGGGCTCATGCCCGGATTGGCCGTTTCACAAGACTTACAAACACTTCAATCACGGTCAAATAAATTTCCAAGTTTAGAAAACTATGTCAATTTATAGCAGTGTGAATTTTTGTTAGAAAATGGGTTAATCTTCTAAATTTCAGAAAGGGGGAGCAGAAATCAAGTTATTATGACAAGTTTTGTAGCTTGGGTCCCATGATAGTTTGAGTGGTTTAATTTTTCTGAAAACTTGGGATTTAAAAAACTTTTCAAATGGGAAGGCACGATTTTCTCTCAGTTTAGCCATAAATAGACGCTTTTGTACTCCAGTTATGTGGTTTCTAGGCACATTTATTTACTGGATTGTTTTGTGTTCTTATGCATTATATTGTAACCCGTGCATTTGTGTCAGTTTATATGATTTAGTTGGATGCTTATATGTCTGACAATGTCGTATAGATTGGTGGTGAAGCTTCTAGGGGGCTACTGCATGAATATTGTAGTTAAACATTTGTTCTGTATTTGTCTTATGCACAACTAGGGGTGCATGTCCACGAAGGACTGTTGGAACCCTCTGAAAAATTATACCACCACCATTACATGTGTTTTAAATTGTAAAGTTTACTGTTGGAACCATGTCTTGGCACTTAATATACTGGACAACCAACGATTATTTGTGCTTATCTTTTTATTGTATTCCTTTGCAGATGGGAGGTGGATTATACATAGATAACAGTTTTGTGATCCGACTTCCCAAATTTTCTGGTCCTCGTATATTCCCTTGACAGAGGACGCTGCAAATGCGGTTCTGCTATCAGATTATGAAAAAGCTTTGGGCCATCCTCTGCATTGCTGTGGCTTGACTTTTCTATTTTCTGGCCTTCACTTTGCAATGCTAAAAGTCCCCAGGTGTTGTAGCAAAAAACAAAAACAAAAACAAAAAAAACAAAAACAAAAACAAAAATTTGAATGACTGGAACTGAGAGCATCGCTAGGCTAAGCAATGGATGCTGCTGCAATGATTCTGCTAACATTGTAGGGATAGTACAATCCTTTTCAGGACTTTAGAAGGAAACTTTTCCTTGCTATTCCACTGGGACTAATTGCAACAAGGTTTGTGAGCTTGTATGCATGACTGTGAACTTCTGTATTTTGAGCTTGTACATATGAAGTCCAAATTGGATAACCTTGTACAGAATTGTATCAGTTGCATTCGCAGATGGATGGATACAATGCAGTTCTTATAATGCCCTTTTAAAAATGTTACTATTAGTAGACAACACAGGTAGCAAATCTGCAAGTAATTCAGAGGCAAGAGAGAATTAATTGTCCCTGCTTTGTGGCTAACAAAAAGGTTAACACAAATGCTTTCCAAATTTTGATTTAATGACTAGATTAGTGGGCATGCATCTGCTTATTTTATTCCAGACGTCGTGCCTTCGATTGGTTCTCTTTCCTGTTCTTCTACCTTGATTCCTATGGCCTTACAGAAAATATTTTAGTACAGCCGGTGGTTCCATATTGGTGCAGTTGTGTTTCATCTTTTATGTGGAGTTCATCGCCGAGGCTGAAATCACATGGCCAACTGCATAGTGCTGCTGGCTGTACTGGAATATTTTTCATAGCAGCTTCATTTTGTAGAGGGTTATCTGTAAGTGGATGGGTTAAAATGAATGTATAAAGTTTCTTCATTTTTTAGATTGCCTTAATGTTTGTTCCTTTTTATGTTGCCTAAAACCTACATTTGGTGTCAGAATTAAACTGGATATCCACAAATGGCACCAGATTCCCATTTAGAAAGTGCAAATCAAGTGATTCCAATGAGATGCAAGGCTGCTGCACCAGTAAACATAGATTACAAGAGTTCCCATGTGGGGCTGCCCCCTCCTTCCCCACCAGAGAGAGAGAGAGATAGAGAGAGTTGGGATTTCTATAATTTTGATCCAATAATGAGTATTAAAAATTTGGTTAGAAAGAAAGAAATGGGTTACCACCTTTGGTCCCACAACCAGAAAGGAAAGAAATCTGTCATTATTTAAGATCGATTCAGGAAATATTTAACAGTGTCCAACACAAGCTTATTGTGTTTTCTGAACTAGCTTGATGATACTTGGGAAAGATTAAAAAAAGAAAAAGAAAAAGGAAGCGGAGCATGAAGACTATTCAAAGAAAATGAGACCTAAAATATTTGATGTGATATCAAGTCAGCAATTACACAAAACACTTCCGTCCATCTGTGAGCCCTGGAAAAATCTGAGAAACAGATTGCTTTGGCATCACAAAAGCATAATGCAGTAAATAAAGTACGTTTTGAGGTGTAGAGAGAGGGTTATAGAGAATTCCTTGATTGTTATCAGATTAACAATTTCAATATATACAGGTATGAGAATAGTTTATGAGATTATATGATATTTAATAGATTGTAAGAGTGGATGTATCCAACTTTACATATCAACATTGACATCAATTTGGAATAGACTGTGGGTCAAGCTTAAGACGTGACTGTTCCATTTTTCTCCAATTCTCGCTGCCTGGCTCGTTCCATCTTCCGTTTACGCCATTCCTCAAGAGCTGAGAAATTTAACAAATATTAACACAACCACCCCACAAGAATAACAATAGGAAAACAAATTGCAAGCAAAATCATCAGTACTCGTGGGTAAAAGTTTCTGTTTTGTTGAATCCCTAGAATTTGAATACATGAGCAATAGCTTGAGGAAGCACTCAAGCAAGATCGACCATTAAACATTAATGTTCAGTCAAAGTAATGAGGGCATTATTTTAATGAGGAAAAAAAAAAATAATCAAAGACAGGACACATGGTGTTCAAAAGATGTGGGGTCAGTGAGATTAAATGGCATGCTAGAGATTGAGCATGAGAACCCAGAGACATCAATAGCATCCAAGCCCTAGATTCAAATGAATGCAATTAAGTTCTTTATTAAAGGATGTTAGAAAAATTTATCTAGAATTGGATTATATTGTGTCAAACAATAATTTAAAAATAAAACAGATTGTATATAAATTATGTAAAGTACATAATTATATAACAAAGAAGAAGAAGAAGTACAGAAAGACTACTTGAATAATAATTTTGTCAAACCAGAAAATCATTCAAATAAGAACTATATAAAAACAAAATGCATAAAATAAATTACTTACAAGTTTTGCAAAATCTGAAGCATGAAATCGTTTAAGAAAATTAATCAAGGCAAGTGTTGTACACTTTGTCCTTAAGACAAAATACGGCCCTCCTATGGGTGCTTAGAGTTTGATGGACATCTGTCTCCCAGGATACAATGATCACGTTTGAAGATGAAGTACTACAATCTACAAATACAACGAACCAGAACAATGCCTATCTCTCTCTCTCTCTCTCTAAAACTTATGCAGACAATGCAAGACTGCTCGAATGTAGAATGAATGATCAGTGGCCTATTTATAGACAAATTGGTGCCCCTTGTGATGTGCCGAAAGGCATCAATTGGGACATGACCCTGTGAAGAGTTGCAAAACCAGACACAACTCTTTACCATTGCATAACAGTCATGATTGTTCTGTGAAGAGCTACATAACCATTCTGGGTTATGGGCTAGCCCAAAAAGATAATGGGCTTAGTCTAAATGACCCTACCCCACCCCACCTCACCCGGCCAGGTTAGGTGCTGGCGGGCGCGCGCGTGTGGTTTGGATAGATCCTATCCCTTTACTAAACTTTGGAACCCCTAAGGGCCCAACCCATAGGTCCAATGTAAGGGTATATAAACACACAAGCTTCCCACTTTTTTCCAAATGTGGGACAAAGATGGTTATCACCTTCAACCACTTTCATTTGGTTGATTTTAAACTACAATTTCTCATTCAAAACATTAATATTTTGAGCTTATTAATACGACACATTATCTCCTTTATGAGATGAATGTATTCCAATATGGGCCCACTTCAAAAGGCTTGTGGGACCCATTTATAAATTAAGCTAAAGTAGCTTACTTAAGCTCAAAATATACAAAGGACACTATAACTTCAATTAAAGCAGGTTCTGCCCCCTTTCATTGTGTATCCACCTATTTTTAGTACTAATTCTCAAGACACATGGCACACATATAAAATGAATGGGGATATTTAGGGATTTTTTTAATTTCCCTTTTCCTTTTCTACTATTTAATTCGTAGTTATAATTGAAAGGCTAAAGATGTGACAGGTCCAAATGCTTTTTTCCTTTTCTTTTTCCCTAATGCTAATAGAGAAGTCTACAATGTGAGTAGACAGCTAATTTAGGAATTTCTTTTTTCCTTGTCTGCCATCCTCCACTTTTAAAACCAGTAATCAATATTCTGGTTTTACAAGTGGAGGATGGTAGACAAGTTTTCTGCTGGGTTATAGAGGACATTTTTTGAATGTTACCACTACACTGTTGAAAGGTGAAGATACCGCTGGTTTAAAAAAAAAAACACAAATGTACACTACATGCCATTCTTACCAGGGACTTAAGAATCTATATCAAGTAACAAATAAAAATGAAAAAGTATTCTCATATTTTGTACCAAGTATAAAATTTCATGCTGTTTAACAATACATTAAACAAGATGCTGTTATGTGTAGAGATGCATCCAGTGGTTTTCAGATCCAAAATTTGTCGAACATGATAATAAAAGGCTTAAATCACAATTTCATAAATGACTTCCTAATGGTGAATGCACATGTGATGTGATAATTTCTTTAGTTGTCAAATTAATTTTGTTAGCCTAGCAGATTCAAGGGTAATGGAGAGAGAGAGAGAGAGAGAGATCAATGGCACTTGATTTTTATGGCAAAAGAAATCCAGTTACCTTTCAGGGAGGCAGTATCACTGAAGGAACGGAAATCCTTCAACCTTTTAGAAAGATCAACTGCAGCAGTCTGCTTTGTATCTTTCTTTTGGACTACCTCTGGTTCTGCATATGATTCTTGCTCAATTTCCCTGACCTAAATATAAGAAAATATTTCAAGCCCGATGCAAAATGTATCTCAAGCCATGAATCTCTACAATTCACTCTTTATCCAATATAAAAACAAAAATGAATACAAAGTTTCCAACCTCAACAAAATAGTGCATCTCAAGCTGAAGACCCACAATCTTATACATTTGGCACCAGTTTTTTTGTGTTTTTTTAATATTAAAGTTTGATCATATATGTAAAAAGCCAAACAAAATAAAAAATTTAAAGCCACTCTCATACTTACTCTTTTTATCAGTTCCAAGGGTTCCATAGCACGGCGCATCTCTTCAGATTCCTTAATATACTTGAGTTGAACTGTATTTCAAAAATGCTTACATTCTAGTCAATTAGTATGTCCAGTGCTCATTAGTGATTTATATGAATTGTAAGTAAAGAAGAAAAAAAAACTAAGAGAATCAACATATATCATAAATTGTTAAGCTAAAAAAGTGCATTCCATGTAAACAGTAGCAACCTTTTGAAGCCATGTCTTGAGGTAAAAATATAAGTCTCCTAAAATTTTCCTTTTTTTGATTGAACAGTCAGTCAGTCCAGAAGCTTATGCAAGAACAAAAATTTAGGACAATAACCATGTTTTTGTACGTGTTGTTCAAATGTTAATTTTTAGACCATTTAATGCCTTCACTAACCTCCACAAGGGAAAGAAATTGGAGGTAGCTTAAGGAATTCATTTTCAACTTTAGAAAAAAAAAAAGGCAAAACCTCCATTCAGGCTTTGAGCAAGCAATGAAAAGTTAAGTGTAAAAATGGTGAAATCAATCTTAAATGGGATGAGAGACTTTACAAGATCCAGTATTCGTATCTTGAGCTAACCATGCTGAAACATAACTTCAAGATCAAAGGCACCAAGAAGTGGATTACAAGCTTACAGCAGCTAATTTGATTTGGAAAGTAAAATTCTGCACGTGCCTGATTTCAACATTAAATAATAGATTGCAGGGCCAAAATTATTGTGCCACAATTTACAAATTCTGGATACAAACCAACAGTCATGGTACAAAATAGAAACTTCAAAGTTTTGAACCAGGCAAGATGAAAACAACCATAAGAAGATAATATGTATTGAAATTTGAAATCACCATGTTTGGATGATAAAAATATCCAGCAGCAAATATTTTCAAAGTATATGAATTTCTGTTCTCCAAAAAGAAAGAGAAAATGGTAAAGAAAGCATAAAAAAAGGGCAAGTGTCAATTACATTATTATTTATTCCAGAAGGTCATGTAACTAAATTATGTTTTGAAACTTTTTGTCCACTGACCACCTAACCTACCTATAATTTTCTTTTTCCTTCCTGGTGGGCTAAAGGCAATGGTTTGTGAAATCCTGCTGCACCATCCATAGGCACAATAAACTAACTAACAAACATGATGTATTTGTATGATGCACGTGTAATTGTATTTTGTTTCAGCCCTGTGACATTAAGAATGAGCAGTTTCTCAACAAGAGTTCCATTGGGCCTAAAGATGGTAATAACTAATATAACAATTAATTCAAAATAAAAGCAAGCCAATAATTGACATTTATGCAGAAAAAAATGAGGAAAGTCAACAACCCAAGCCAACCACTTAGCAAGAAAGCTTGCAAAATATATAAATTTTGTAGTCCCTCTCAGAAGGAAAAAAAGTTCCATATTAGAGATGAAATATCACTTGAACTCAACAAAGCCTTAATCCCAACTACATGGGGTCGGCTATATGAATCATTTTTCATTGTTCAGTTCTATCAAGAAATGTATCCTCCATTAAATTATTAGAACTAATGCCTTTCTTACTACCTCTAACCATGTTATTTTGGGACTTCTTTTTGTCTTTTTAGGACCTTCAACTTAAATCTAGTAATCCTTTCGTACTTGTGCATTTCTAGGTCTTCGATACACACGACCAAACCATTCTATCCAATTTTCTCTCATCTTGCCCCCAATTGGAACCACTCCTACCTTCTTATAAATGTATTCATTTTTTAGTTTATCTTTCTCCTATTACTGCTTATCCATCTTAACATCCTCGTTTCGACAACTCTAACGTTTTGAACGTTTTGTTTCTCAATTGCCCAACATTCGGTACCATAAAGGATAGCTTGTCTTATAGCCATCTTGTAGTATTTTCCCTTTGACTTTATAGTATTCTACAATCACACAGTACTTCGGAAGCACTTCTCCACTTCATCCACCTTATTCTAATTCTGCAAGCAATGTCCTCCCCAATCTCTCCATTTTTAAGGATAATTGATCCAAAATACTGAAAATGATAACTTTTAGGTATCTTTTCGACATCAATTTGCACTATGCCATCAATTCTATTTCTACTTTGACTAAAATTACATTCTACATATTCTATTTTAGTCCTACTTAACTAAAACATTTAAATTCTAAGGTGTCTCTCCATACTTCTAACTTAGAATAACCCATACTCTAGTTTCATCAACTAACACTATATCATTAACAAACAACATACAACCTGAAACATCTTCTTGAATGCGTCTAGTCAATTCATTCATCACTAAAGCAAAAAAATAAGGACTCAAAAACCAACTCTTGATGCAAGTGTATTGTGATTCGGAATTCACTCATCTCTCATCCCGTCGTTCTAGCGCTAGTTATAGCTCCATAATACATATCAATGATTATATCAATATATCTAATAGATACTTCTTTACTTTCCAATACCCACCACAATATTCCCCTATGACCCGATCATATGCTTTTTCTAAGTTAATAAACACTATATGAACGTTTTTTATTCTTTTATCTATACTTTTCTATCAATCTCTTAAGTACGAAAATCGCCTTCATGGTTGATCTAACCGGCATAAAACCAAATCTATTTTCTGGCACTATTGTTTTAAGTCTAAATCTCTGCTCAACCACTGTCTTTCAAAGTTTCAGCACATGATTCGTGAGCACTATCATATGCTTTTTCTAAGAATTAAACAATGCTGCGAGGACTGAATGTACTTTCCCTCAATCATAAAGTCCTCGAAACATAAAATCCTGAATCCCAGCCCAAAATGTAAAACCTACCATTATTAACATCCTTCCCATGTCGTGGTAGGGACCCTATAATCCACTTACAATCCAGTACAAGTGTACAAGGTTGTATTGAGGAACTGTAATCCATCCATGATCCAACCACAGCCCAAATCAGTTGTTTTCCCTACTACCGTCTAAACAAAATAAATAAATAATAATAAATCCTTTGAATCTCACATTAACAGCCAAAAAATACCCGAACCTAAACAAAGATGGATGACCCATTTCATCAATAAAAAGATTAATCCTTTAACTATTTATGGTAGTTCCGTCCAACAAACACCGTAATTCTTCCTCAATTTAACGACCCAAACAGTATACATAATACTAATAAAATTTAAAAGAAAGAAAAAGAAAAAAGAACCAGCATACTTCGCATCTTAGCATGATTATTCAAAACTCATGATTCATTGTAGTCCCTTCACAAAATTTTATATTACTATCCAAATACAAACACACAAATATATGAGTTGGAGAGACAGAGAGAGAGAGAGAGAGAGAGAGAGAGACGAGCCTGCATCAGGATGATTTGTGGAGAATTTGCGGGTGGAGGCAGGGAAGAGAAAGCCCTGAAGCAAGAGAAGAACAGTGGCGAGATTTAAAAAACAGACGACGATGGTTGCATTCCTGAAGGAGAACCTCATCTTCCATGACTGCTGTATTTCCATCTTTCCCTTCTTCCTCCAAACACCACCCACCACCCCAAGAGGGTCGACTGAGATTTTGACACCAAAGAAGATGGGAAATTCCACCGACGTCTAATGTCAAGCGTTGCAGTTGGGTGTCAATTACGGCACGACTTATTTACACTAGCCTTTTTTGCCTAACCAAACCTCTCCCAAAAATTACACATCGGCTGTCTATTTCTATTTTAATTTTAATTTGTTAAAATTGAGAATTTTAGATAATAATGAGGCTCTATTATTTAGTTTAAAAGATATCCTATCCCATAAATTATTCTGTGGACTAATATAATACTTCTTAAGCATTAATCATACTATGGGGATAGGCCCGTTTGGGATAGCTTCTACTTACATTTATGAAGTATAATAAGAAAAAGCAGAAGTCAGTTTAAGTAGAAGTAGAAGTGAGTTGTGTTTGAAAAATTGTATTTTAAAAGTGTTGTTGACACTATATATATATATATATATATATATATATATATATATATATATATATTTTCTGTTTAAATGCAATATGAAGAAGTTGGTTATCCTAAATTGACATTATTACCCTTTCAGAATACTTATTTATTTTCCTACTTGACAATAAAATTTTAAATAAATTTATTTATTATTTATAATTATAAATATTAAATTTATAAATAATAAATAATATAAATATAAATAATATAAATATAAATATTACTTTATATTTAATAAAATAATTTTATTTATAAATAAATAAGCTTATTTATAATTATAAATATTAAATAATAAATAAAATAAATAATAAACATATATTTAATAAATAATATATTAAGGTTGGGATATGGGCGGAATTTTTTTGTTAAAGTGCATTGTTAAAGAGCAATATTGGTATTTTATATTTTTGTTCAAAAAATCTCTTCTACTTATTTGAGAAGTAGGAGGCAAGGTACTTCAAGGGAATAAGTAGAATTAAGCATTTTAATTTTGCCAAACATGCACCAAAAATAGGAGAAGTATTTAAAAGCGTTTAATAGTGCTTGTTCTACTTTTTCCATAGAGGTACTATGCATTTATAGAGACATACATATCTGGTCGTGATTCTATGTATATATACTGATATTTGCGAAAGTCACGAGGCCTTTAATTAATTGCGGGATATGTATTTTGAAAACCTGATCATTGGATTGGATACTCTTGTTATGATGTCACATATGCCAAAAATCATAGTGATCCGATGTCAGCATCTCAAAATTCAGATTGTGAAAAATTATTACCGGTAAAAATTGTCACAATTTTTCTCAATGACATTTGAGAAACCGACCGTTGGATCACTGTGATTTTTGGCATGCATGACATACATGTATGTCATGTAATCCAACGATCAATTTTTCAAAATACGTATCCAATAATTACCTACTGGCCTTATACTGATAGGATTATATATATATATATATATATATATATATATATATATATAT
>JAESVK010000410.1:506744-517021 GCA_017140935.1 Hamamelis virginiana
TAATGTGAAAGTATGATGAAGTAGTAAGACATTATTTATGGTATAACACAAAAGTAAAGATTTTATCATACTTTCACATTAGATTATTGAAAATATATAATATAAATGAAAGTTCATTTAGCACTATTCTAATTTTCAATCTGACCAACTAAAATAGGAACGGATTGAATCATATACGCACACCAATTTGTGGCCCTGAATTTATTGGCCTAAAGCGTAGTTTAAATATTATTATTATTTTTATGATGCTAAATGCATTCGAGTCCAATAAAATAGAAATACAACTAGGAGGTTCCCCATAAGCAACAAAATCTTCAAGATTGATCTTGCTTTTGCTAGCAAGTTTGCGCATTGATCTTCCTCTCGAAAAACGAGCTTTAAAGATATTTCATGCAACTTTTTCATGAGGCACCTACAATCAATAACAAGTAGGCTTAATCGCTCAGAAGTTGAAATAAACCAACTCCTCTCTATACAATATCAAATATTATTAATTAATAGATCTAAAATGCGAGTCACACCCAAAGCATCATCCATAAGGAGTTTTTTATTTTACTCCCAAAAAAAAAAAAAAAAAAACAAAAATAAAAAAAAGTTGTACTCCCAAAACAAAAAAAAAAAAAAAACTAGAATTTTTTTGAGGTAAACACAAAAATTTAAAAAACGTGAGCGGCAGGATTCGAACCTGCGCGGGCAGAGCCCACATGATTTCTAGTCATGCCCGATAACCACTCCGGCACGCCCACCTTGTTGTTATAAAAGACCACCTTCTTGTTATAAAAGACTTCAGACATTTATATTCTATATAAACCTTCTCGACATTTAATCTCTCTCCTTCCCTGTTATTTTCATTCTCTCTCCCTCTCCCTCATTCATTGGAAAAAAACAAAAATGTCTTAAAGATACTGACTAGCTTACTAGTAAAGCCTTTAAATAGTTATATGAGAGGCTTACAATTGAATCCCAATTTTTTTTAAGATTTGAGAAAATTTAGAGAAGAGAGAGAGCTATCTCCATTATATAGCTCATGAGTTTAATGGATTTTCTTGCGATTAAAGAAAAGAAAAAAATAAATAAATAAAAAGCAAGGTCTTACATTCCTCTTCCTCTAACTTAACCAAGAGGGGAAAAAAATTAAGCAAAAATAAAGCGTGAAGATATATTTTAAATCTATATAAGAACCCACATAATTTCTAATCGTGTCACATGCTCACACCCACTTGTTAATTCGGATGAATTGGAATGCTAAACATAATAATAATGGGTTGATAGTCTGTTAGGTCAGTGACATGTATTTCTACTTTTAGAATGAAAATCAGGGTTAAACACATGGAAGCACATCTATTCTAATTTGTTAATATTAGAAGGAACTTTGTACGTAGAGCTTGATTTTTTTGTTGACAAAAAAAGAGAGAGAAAAGAACACGCACACATACACACGTAATTTGTGAGAATAACCTACAATCAAACTATTTCTATTTTTGGTATAATAAGAATATTGAAAAGAAATACTATTATTAACTTATATATCACAAGAACCAATGCAAAATAGTATTTCTGCAACCACAATTTTTTTCACAAAAAAATGACTTTAAGATTCAAATCTTCTTAAGGTCTCATCATTCCATTCACCAAGTGAATTCCTCTTCTCTTTCTTTAGTTTTTTCTTTCCTATCTTTTGAATGTTTCACTGAGTTATTGAACCATAAGCATATGTATGCCTTTTCTCTTTCCTTTTTGTTTTTTCCCTTTAAATTATTTGAGTAATTGAGTTGGGTCTTTTTTTGCTATTTTATAGTTTTGACTTGAAAGAAACTTAATTTTGTCACTATTGAAAAAAATCTTATTAATCAAATCTCAATCTTTTTACTATTTATCTCTCATGTTCGATCCTTTATTTGGATTTATAAATTTTGAGAACATAATTGAATTAACTCGATTCTTATCTAGTTTTGGTTTAGTCTTATTGTCTTTCTGAATGTAATTTAGATTTTTGAAAATTGTAGATTAATTCTAAATTAAGTCATAAATTAACCCAATCCAAATTGTGTTATGCTTCTATATATATAAAGCAATCCCCTTTATTTCTCTCTTTTTTTAAACCTTCCCTATTATCCTTTTATTTAATTATATTTGCTTATTTGAGAGAAATTTCAATATCACATTTGCTTTGTATTAAAAAATTTAAATTAGTTATCAACCTTCTTTGTTTTTATTTTTCTTATAAAGATGTTTGGGTTGGACACTCTACCTTGCTTGATATAACAAAACAAAAAAACATATGACAAATATATGGGTGGGTGCAAGATTTGGTTAAAAATAGAAAGGAAAAAAAGAAAAATATGGGTGGGTGCTGGATTTGGCATAATAATAGGAAAATGCTATTGTTCCCGTTTTGAAATCCCGTCAACTTGCCCATATTATATGAAAGATCGAAGAGAGAGATCAAGAGGAAGAGAACGCTGTTGTTGCTTGTTGCTTATTCTTATTATTCTTCTAAACACTGGAAAAAAACCACAGGGAAAAAACACCGTGTTTTCACCATGTGGGAGTGTTTTCACAGTGTTTTTTTTTTTTTAATGTTTTTACTGTGCTTTTTCTAATTTTCACTGTATTTTTTGTGTGTTTTTTACTCTATTTTCAAGTTTTCACTGAGCTTTTTTTTTTTTTTAAATTTTCAGTGTGTTTTTCCGAATTTTTAATGTACTTATTTGGGTATTCACTGTATTTTTTAGGTTTTCACTGTGTTTGTTTTTGTGTTTTCATTGTAATTTTTTTTTTTTTTGTGTGATTTTTGGGTTCACCATTTTAGAGAGAGAGAGGGAATGTTGTTAGGGGTAGATGAAGATGGAGACGATGGGCTTCATGGCCTTTTTCTGTGTGCGTGTCAAATAGATCAAGCTAGTTACTCTTGTTAAAGGTCGTGCTCAGAAGTCAGAACACTCACTCTCTCTTCCTTTGCTGGTCCTCAACGAAAACAAACAGTTCAAATTCATTTCTCAGAACTTTTTTTCCTCACGTGTTACCGTATTGTCATTTAGCAATGTAGGATTGGAATAAAAGAACGGGAAAATTGAACGGTAAGTGTAGCATCTCTCATAATAATAGTAATAATAAAAAAATCCTTAAAAATCGAGAATCGGTTACCAATTAAATAACTTGAGCAATTAAGAATCATCACGTTTTATGAAAGCGCATATCATCGATCAAATTTTGACACTTTATTTATTGAGTGGACCAAATTTGCGAGTGATTCTGATTATTCTTAAGATTAATATGCACCCAAACCTCAACTAAAATAAACCCTAACTCTCCAACGTGCCCTCTATATAGGGAGCGATATTTGAGAGATTTTGGTTCTCCAGCTTCAAAAATTGAGTTTTGTGATTTTTCAAATAGGTGTGCTGCTTTGGTAATTTCAACTCCAAACGACATCCTCCTCGCCGTTTTAATCATCACACGATCTCAACCATTGGATTTCAGCATCTCGTGACGTGTCAGCATGTCACGAAACCTGAGCAGCTTGCTCAGTTTAGCTGCCTCAGCAGCAAAACCGGAATCCCTTCGGAGTTACCCCGTTGAAGAGAATGAGAAGGTAGTAAGAAGAAGAGAGATAAATTGTGAGTTCAGAATAGAGATAGATGAATGCTCATGTGGATGGCTGTTGGTAGGCTGCAGCTTTTTCGGTTTTAGTTGCTGCTTACACAGGTGAGAAGCGTTAGCATTTAAAGCATTTATCATTTCTATTTATCTTTCGAATCCAATATTTTCTGTTGTATTGCATATAAACTCTTTGAGGATATTTTCTCTTTTCTACATCAAAATCCTTTCTGGGTATCCTTCAAAAATCAATCCTTCTTTAAAATTTTGACTTGGATTTTGCACAGCCACATATGGGAAATTTTCTGGGCTTGCTTCAGAATCTTTAGTATGTATTTCTCAGTGATTTTCAATGTTTAGTGTGATGTTTTTTAGTTTTTTACCTGGGCATTCAATAATTTTAGTTCTTATAATCACTTTTGTTTAGAAGTGTAAATTCTTGGTAGGCTTTTCATTCCGATAAGCGCGCTCTTCTAGTTTATATATTAATGGCCTGTTTGATGCTTTGCACTTTGCAGACAGTCCTTTTGTTGTTGTGGTTCCGAATTGTACAAGATAACCAGTGAGATGGCTTCCATATTATTTAGAGGGATTCAAACCAACCCTTTATTGCTTTACCCATCTACATTTTTAAGGAGAAACAATGGTGTTTTGTACTGCACAATGAGAAGCACACAATCCCAAACTGCAACACAAGAAAAGCAACAGCCCCAAATCAAGATTTCACCACAAACCCAGACCAAAACACTCAATAAAATCTCACAAGATTATGAAACAATCATTGGTATAGAAACCCATGTCCAGCTCTTTACACTCACCAAGGCCTTTTGTGGTTGCCCTTACAATTATGGGTCTCAACCAAATACAACTGTGTGTCCTATTTGCATGGGTCTGCCTGGCACTTTGCCAGTTTTGAACTCTAAGGTCATTGAGTTTGCAGTAAAATTGGGCCTTGCACTTAATTGTAATTTGTCTATGAACTCCAAGTTTGATAGGAAACAGTACTTCTACCCAGACCTTCCAAAAGGTTACCAAATATCTCAGTTTGATGTCCCAATTGCAACTGGCGGTTTCATTGATTTGGATCTTCCTGTCGAGTTTGGTGGTGGGCATAGGCGGTTTGGCATTACCAGGGTTCATATGGAAGAGGATGCAGGAAAACTACTACATTCAGGAAATGGGAGTTACTCACAGGTAGTTCATTTTTCCATTTACTTTGCATGAATCAGTGTTGTCCCTTCTTTTGATCAAGAAGGGACAATATTGTCCTTACTGAGAAATCAATGAAATTTATATTCCTTCCCTGCATGCAGTAATTTCTTCTATTCATTCTTTAGTTGAATTTTGAGATTTTTTATCGCTAAATAATGCATTAGTAATATGTTGTTGGATTATTGGTTTAGTTTGTGTTTTGAGTATGCTAATTTTACAAATGAGTAGCTGTAGATTTATAAAACCGTCCTTTGTAAGTTGCTTACCACTTGTTATGCTGGTTTGTGATGGTTTCTCTACTTCTCTGAAAATTGTTGCTGGTTTTAGTTGACTATTGAGATCTACATTGTAGGCTTGTTGACTCTGTTGGTTTTTTCGGCAGGTTGATTTGAATAGAGCAGGGGTGCCTTTGCTTGAGATTGTTTCTGAACCTGACATGAGAACTGGAATTGAAGCTGCAGAGTACGCGGCAGAATTACAGAGGGTGGTTCGGTATTTGGGGGTTAGTAATGGCAATATGCAAGAAGGCTCACTTCGTTGCGACGTGAATGTTTCGGTTCGACCAATTGGGCAGTTAGAATTTGGGACAAAGGTAGTCATATTCTAATTTCTTAGTCTTTATTGTTAGTTTTTTGAAACCAAGAGGCTTGAGTATGATGTGATAGGTTGCCAAGCATGTGCATTAGCTTTGAGGTACAGTAACTTACCATCAGGAGTAATTCAGAATTCAGAAAACTATTAGGAAAATATTGTGACTACAGCATAGCCAAGAGTCAATTTTAGTTGAGGAAAAAGCACTTGATACTTCGTAAATTAATCAGATGTGATAAACTGCTGAAGCAATAACTGTATTAGCCTGTGGATAATCCAGAATGATTAAATGCTCCGCAGACCACTTGGTTGCGCAGTTAGAAAAAGACAAATAGGATTGCCGTGTAGGCATTTAAATTTTCAATAATACAAATCACGATACGTAAAGGACTATGTTGGAAGCTGACTCATTGGATGCAGATACTGAGTTGGCTTTGCAGTCTAATTCATCTTGGCTGGGCAAATTTGTCAATCACTACTAAGCCCTGACACTATCTTGGTATCATTTTCATGGTGGTGGTTTTTGTTTTCTTTTTTGCTTTGTATTTAGTAGTGTCTCCATTTCAAAGGATATGTAAAGGATTATGTTGGAAGCTGACCCATTGGATGCAGATACTGAGTTGGCTTTGCAGTCTAATTCATATTGGCTGGGAAAATTTGTTAATCACTACTAAGCCCTGACACTATCTTGTTATCATTTTCATGGTGTTGGTCTTGTTTTCTTTTTTGCTCTGTATTTAGTAGTGTCTCCATTTTAAAGGATAGCTGTATCTTCAGATGCTTGGGTAAACAAAATGTGTTGTTTCATTTTGTAACAAAGGCTTTATTGGGTTGAGTTGAGTTTAGTGTAGACTTTAGAGTGTGAACTGTGAACTATATATAGAAGTATGTAATTAGGTATGTATCTGGCAGCTGGTATATTTAATCCCATTTCGTATTGACAGGTTGAGATAAAGAATTTGAACTCATTTTCGGCGATAAACAGGGCCATTGATTTTGAGATTTCAAGGCAGGTGCTTCTCCATAGTCAAGGCCAAGATGATCAAATTGTACAGGAAACACGTCTTTGGGAAGAAGGCGCTCAGGTTATAGTTACATCTTGTTTTCATACTATTTCAACAAATACAACATCAGTTGGTTCCTTCATTGCTACTCACATGCTCCATTAACCTTTTGTCATACTGTTTAGAAAACAGTAACAATGAGGAAAAAGGAAGGACTCTCTGATTATCGTTATTTCCCCGAGCCTGACCTTCCAGAAGTTGTTCTCACCAAGGATTTTGTTGATAATATTCGTGATTCCTTACCGGAACTTCCAGAAATGAAGCGTCGGAGGTATGAGAAAATGGGCCTGAGCATGCAGGATGTTCTTTTCCTTGCGAACGATATAAATGTAAGTCCTGTTCATCATACCTTGTGCATTATCTGTGATTTGGGCCTATTGGCATCTGGAAAATTGTAAGTTTACATTTTGAGGAATTTGACGACAAAAGGGAAAATAATTTTTTTTCTTGGGTAGTATTTAAATTTAAAATGAAGAGAAAAAGAACTAAGAAAAGCTATGTTTTGGGGAAGTGTTTCATAGCCCTTAAAAATATTTTTGGGCTAATCCTTCATGTGAAATTAAGTGACCCTTTTTTAAACTCTAAATGAATTATATATATAATATAAATGCAGTATCAATTTCAAGAAATAAGAAAAAAATTATAAATTTTTTTTGTCTCAATTTCGTGACAAGAGCCCCATAACTTTTGCTAATATGCAGCACACATCCCAATCATATTTGGCAAGTCTTGAGCATATGGCATGTGCTGCTAGAATGCCTCACACTCATGCACCATGGGCAGTTTAAGCTGCTAAGGCTGTGTTACGAGGCATTTTCCTCTCACCTCAAGTCAAGCCTCAAAACATTGGCCTCACATGCCTTCTAAATTCACAGTTCTAAGTATTGGCCTCTCATTTTCTTCATTGCTTTGTAGTCTGTAGCATGCTTAAAACAGATATCATGCTTAAATGACCTTAGTTGGGTTTTGCTCTTTCACTGTATGAGTGGATCAGGTTGCAGAATTTTTTGATGCAACTATCGCAAAGGGTGCTGATGTGAAGCTCGCTGCCAATTGGATAATGGGAGATATTGCGGCCTATATGAAAAATGAAAAGTTATCCATAAATGAGATTAAACTTACCCCCCAAGAGCTGGCTGAGCTGATAGCCTCCATAAAAGGTGGCACAATTAGTGGCAAGATTGGGAAAGAGGTAAACTTTGCTTTTGGGACTGATGTTTTGGCAATCCTCCACAATCAAATCACATTAATACCCTAATATTTCATTGGATCATCTTAATAGAAGTACTTTCCTTCAGCTTTAGTTCTCTAGTGTCCAGATTTGGTTGGTTCATCAATGAAAAGGTCTGGGAAATAAATGAACCAACCAGCTGGAAACGGAGTACCTTTCCTGCAGTGGCTCGGTAAAAGTTTTATCTGTGGTGTTACTACAAATTAGGAAGACTTGGTCATCGAACAAGTTTGACTAGCTGACTTCAAAAATCAAAGATTTGACTGTAAAAGGTGTCTCAGCTTTCTGTATCAACTATCAACTAGCTCATCAGTGTGCATTATCTGCTGCTTTTTGTTTTTTTTCCTCTCTTTATCCTTGGATGCATTATTGACTTCTATTTTTTTTTTCTTTCTCCCCTTCTTCTCTCTCATTATCCTTGTATGGTGAAAGTCTTATTAACATATGAGTAGATAAATATTGACATAAAACTTGCTTGAATATGTCATACAATGACATATGGTCAAAGAACTGCACAACCTAGGCTCTTACTTTCCATTGGGTGAAAGTGTTAATGCATTTGTTGATCTTTAGATGTATCAGTGGAAGCATATGAGAACAAAAGACAAGATAGTTATTTTAACAAAGGGCAGGGCACCCAAAGGCATTGGAATTCAATTGTTCATATTATGCAAACATGATAAAATAAGTGATTTAAACAGGACATTGGGATATTATTATAGCTTACCAATGAGCCTTATCTCAGCTGGTGTCTGTGTGAGATGGGATTTGGCTAGGTTTAGGTTTCAAGTTGTCCCTATGGAAAGTGGTACGGTACTGTGTATTACTGTACTAAAAAAATCCTTAAGATAGTTTTGGTTATATGAATATATTTTGGGACATATTATTACCATTTTATTTATTTCTAAGTTTTCGCCCAAAATTTGCAGATACTTTTTGAGTTAATAGCCAAAGGTGGAACTGTCAAGGGACTGATAGAGGAAAAGGATTTGGTTCAGGTAAGTTATATTATTGATGTTACTATTTCAAATCCTCAAACATTACATGCTATGTTCTTTAATGTTTGGGTCAGCAATCTAATTATACTCGTAAGTCCTAAATACTTCCAGTGTGGCATGAGATGCTTGATTTTGAATGGAGAGGTCGAAATGCTCCATGGTATGAAAAATGCTTCTTAAACACATCTCCTTCTAGCAACTTTTCCATCTAATGGCTGCACTATTGATCCTTCTTTTTTAATTTTTTCCCTTTAATATAAGAAAGTGGGCAAAGATTTGAACAAAGATTAAGACAGGAAACTAGATCTCTTTAAGGCTCGTCAACCTTTGTGAGAGAATCCAACTTATATATTAAAAAGGAAATAGTTGGATACAAGGAGAGAATATAGACTAGAAAGTTCTGACATGTCTCTCTTCTCCCATTCACATGGTTTGAGAATTACAGATAGTAGATCCTGGTGAGATTGAAAAAATGGTAGATAAAGTGTTATCAGATAATCCAAAGCAGCTGGAACAGTATCGTGGGGGCAAAACTAAGCTACAAGGTTATTTTGCTGGTCAGGTATGCAAAATTTTGAACTTGGCTTTTTATTTTTCTTCCGAACTTTTTCAATCTCTTCTTCTGCACTCGAATGGGATGATTCTGAATGTTATAGCTATACCCAGGTAATGAAAGTATCAAAAGGTAAAGCAAATCCAGGGCTTTTGAACAAGATCCTTTTGGAGAAGTTAAACGCCAAAAGCTCATAATTTCATTGGTGGGTGTCTGGTTGTGGATTCTTATTATTTTAGTTATTATTATAAAATCTGATAATTTCCCGGGCTGTGCCAGATTATGCAAGTCTTTCCCTATTCAGTGGCAACCCAATGCTGTGGCAGGGACGTGATTCGCTGAGGATGGCAGTCTGAAGAGTTGATTCTCATGAAGTATATATGATTGTCTATGAACACATGGAAGCAGAGTATCAATCAGAGCTCCCTCCTCTGAACCCATATTGTATTTAATAATAGCAGGGATGGGTTCTTGTTTCGATATTTATATTTCTTATAAGAATTCAAGCTAATTGTTATTTCAGTAGAGCATTAAAAGTACAATAATGAAAGGCAACATTTCAATGAATGCAGAAAACAGGGATTCTTTTTTACACTAATATGCCCCGTTTGGATGGCCGGAAATAGAAGCAGTGTGTTTGGATAGTTTTACTTGTGGCGGAATGGAATGGTCCAACCGCAATGGATTCTCCTTGGGAGCCGGAATTGGATCACCAAGGAAGAGGTGGTATTCTCATTCGTTGGAATTGAAAAAGAGAGGACTTCGCATCACCCATCTCTCTGCTCTCTCACCTGTCGCCATCATTCCTCATCTCTCACCACCGTCAAAACCCACGCTGCTTCCAACCCAGTTCTGGTTTCTGCGGCTGCCAACCCAAGTAGAGAAGACGAGAGACACGAGGCAGGGAGAAAGAGCAAGATGACGATTTGGATAGTGAGCAAAGACACTAGGGATAGCCTAGTGGTGAGAGTGTGAGGGGGAAACGGTTAGCGGTCGAATCCACTTCAATGTAAAACGCCCGCGGGCGG
>JAESVK010000410.1:517121-549589 GCA_017140935.1 Hamamelis virginiana
GACGATTTTGGTTGCCGCCCCCGCCTATCTCATCTTCTATTCTTCTCCTATTCATACCATAATTACCTTTAAATAAAATATTTTCTCTGGTAAAAGTGGGATAGGCATTTTAGAAAATTGACCGTCAGATTAGATATTCTTCTTAGGAATGTCATGCTTGTAAAAAATCTCAATGAATTGATGATGGTTTTTAAAATATAAGACTACGAAAAACTGCGACAGTATTGTTCGTAATACTATAATTACCCTTGCGTAAAATATTTTCTTGAGTCAAAGTGGGATAGGTATTTTAGAAAATTGGTCATTAGATTATATATTTTTCTTGGGCATGTCATGCATGCCAAAAATCTCAGTGAACCGATAGTCGGTTCTAAAATATAGACTACGAAAACGGTGACAGTTTTAGCTGTTGAATATTATTACAGGTTTTCATATTTTATATTTTAGAAATTGACCATTGGGTCAGAGTAATTCTTGGCACGCATGATATTGTCATAGTTTTTTATAGTTTATATTTATAAAAAAGTAGAAGAGGAATTTGTCATGAGAGATGAAAAAGTGGTTGAATGAGGAGTTTTGGATTTCAAGGGTAATTTAGACATTATGAATAGTGCAGAATGAATGAAGGATATTTATGTAATTATAATCGCTGTGATTTTTGACAAGCATAACATACATAAAAGGAGGATCTAATCCAACGGTCGATTTTTCAAAATATACTCTACAAGTAGTTCCACATGAAGTTACTTGATGCAAGATGCATCAAGTACACCCACTCAAACCAATATATATATTTAAAACAAATTAGTATTTAAAATAAAGTTTCATTTTAATTATTGTTTTGATTTATTTAATTTTTTTCATTCATAAACACTACTTATACAACATCATTAATTTATGAGATATATTTTATTAATAAAATTATAATTTTTTCAATTCCACTTTTATTGCTACCAAACACATGAAATGGAATGAAGAGTCATTCCCACAGTGTGATTCCTACCATATCCAAATACTGATACCTCAGGAATGGAATTAGATTTAATTTCATCTGGTTTGATTCCAGCCCTCCAAACAGGGCCTCATTAGTGACTTAACCGGATCTTTATATAGAAGCAAAAATCCCTTCTGTAATTAATTATAGTTGTCATTGACAAGGTCTTATGTAAAACACACATACCTCACAAAAATAACCACCACCCACAAAGAGCAAACTTGTGAATCACAAAGTGAAAGCTAACAATTTGTTATTGGCTGTTCTTTTTGATAAACATAAAACCAAAATGACAACATCATAATATCACATTTTGCTTTTTCCACCTTTCCATTCCAAGTCCCCTTCTATGCTTAGAAGAGGTATTGGTGGTGGTGGTGGTAGTAGTGGTAGCAGTGGGCGGCGGCAACCGGCCATTGATGGTAACATTAACCATTGTAGGTTATGGAAGGTGGGACTGCGCCGACGCGGAAGGTAATGGTGATTGTGGACCCAACCCGTGAGTCTGCAGCTGCACTCCAATGGACCCTCTACCATGCATTGCTTGAGCATGACGAGTTAATTCTTTTTCACGTAGAAAATTCCAGCTCATGGAGAAGCACAATTTCTACGTTCCTCAAAAGACAAACTCCGCCTTCCGCCTCCGCTTCTGCCTCTTCCTCTTCCGAAGGCGGCGGAGCGGATTCGGATTTTCTTGAAACAATGAAGCATGCATGCGAGGTTGCTCAGCCGAAGGTGCCTGTACATGTAGAGAGGGTGGAAATGGAAGGCAAGGACAAGGCTGCTACTATTCTTTCTCAAAGCAAGGTGCTCTCGGTTGATCTGCTTGTTATAGGGCAGCGCCGGAGTCTCTCCGCAGCAATTTTAGGGTGAGTTTATATAAACATCTACAACAAATATCTAAACCACCTTTTTTATAACTATTTTAGACATTAAATTTGACAAAAATAAACCATTTATTTATAATTATATTTCGTTATTGTTATAACCCAGGAGTAGGCGAAATGGAGGGTCAGGAGGAAGAGCATTAGACACAGCAGAGTACTTGATTCAGAACAGCAAATGCACTTGTGTTGGAGTTCAGAAAAAGGGCCAAAAGGGAGGCTATCTTCTCAATACTAAAACCCATAAAAATTTTTAGCTCTTGGCATAACTGCACTCGGTTCAATTTACTCAGCAACTCAGCAGAGAATTGAATTGCTCCAGCTTCTTTGTAGTTTCTTCGTTTGCAGTCAGTTTGTTCTATACATGGTTCTTCTCATTTTGCTTTTTTGGTTGAGATGGCATGGCAGACCGGACAGGGATCAATTTGATCACTGAGTTTGCTGAATCAGTGTTCTGACAAATTGAGGATTAAGACTTCTTTCATAGTTCTCTCTCTCTCTCTCTCTCTCTCTCTCTCTCTCTCAGTTATGGATTGTAATACCATATGCATGATTTTCTTCTCTTCCAGAGCTTGAAAATTGTAAATATTGTGAATTGGCTGGCTCGTAAAGCCAAACATTTGGAAAATGAAACGCCAGAGGCAGAAGCTGAGTTTTGTATTTCCAAATTTCGGGTCATTGAACATACATTAAATTTTCTAGTTTCACACAAAGAAGGGATAAAATCGTGTACTTCAACAATGGAATGAAACAGGAGCATAATCACCTATTCTCTGTTTGGATCTCTGAAATATTACAGGGAAGAGGAAAGGAATATTGTCAAGATTTTACACTTTTACATTTTTCCTTTCATTTCCCTAATTTTTTTGAGATTCAAACAGAGGCCTAATGCAAGTATCCCTAGACTTGTTATGGTGAAACACAGCCCGCGAAATTCAAGGGCACAAGAAAGCAATGGAGCCCTAGTTCGGGATATTAGTATTAACAATAAAAATTAACTATAGAATTTTTAAAGTTCATCATGCATAGGTTGTTCTAGAGGGACCAGCACCATGGGAGCTGCATGGTCATGGACGCGAACAAGATTTATGCCATCCGGAACAGCTGCCGGAACAGCTGCTCGTTTGACCATACCAGCTTTTATGGCAGCAGTAACTGTTCTCTGCAACTTGAGTAGCCCAATACGTTTTGAAACGACATAAAGAACAGCACCAGAGAACAAGACAAATCCAATGACGAGTATCACCCTGTCCAGATAAAACTCAGCATGAGTTCTTGCAAATATAATAATTAGTCTTCGAAAAAGGAAGTCCTTTTTTCTTCTATACCTGTCGAGGACATCTTGCCGTTGCATTGTGGAGAGCAGGTTTCGGGTTCGCATCAACAAGGAGCGGTGCCCCTTGTACTCACTTTCAGCCTTTCTTAATACTCCAGTTGATTCCTCTACAGAAACCAGCATATATATTATGAGTCTAGGATCATGTAATCCCATATTTGCTAAACAAATGCAGAACACAGTTCCACCCAAATCTCATTTATAATAAATCATTCTACAAGCAATGTATGGGAATGCTTTCACACTTTGGAGCCATAAGTAACATCAATTACATAAACTCATTAAGATGATGGTTCCTGAAAACATGCGCCTTGCAAGTAACTCGAGAAAGCAACATATAATTGCACACGTGTGTTAGATATAGCATTATAGCCACATAGATGCGACTGTGAAAGAGGTTTATTGTGGAATATTGTAAATGGTTCCTGTCAGTCATAAATTCATAATCAATCCCTGGGTAAAGAAGATGTGCAATGCAGATGATGTTGAAAGTTGATCATCCAGGAGTTGGTATCTAAATAAACTGAGCTGACTGCCTGACTGCTTGATCTCAATTCAGCTGTCTTTGGGTTCAGCTCGAACTCCATCATGCTCAAGTATTCCCATTCAAGCTGGCCTCATGCAAGTTTAGTTGAACTTGAGCTTCGTCGCAAGCCTAGAATTCCTAATTCAAACAAACAGTCCAGAACTCATGCGACCATTTGCAGAATCCATAGAAATGGCAAGTCAAGTTGATATTAAAATTGGCCTGGTCAGTGTAGTAGTAAGTTACTCCTTGTTGATTTGTGAAAAATGACAGAACAGGCTAAAATTTTCATATTCGTTTAAACTAACCCTGCTAACCAAAAAATGGCCAGTTGTTATTGGCCAGCTTTAAAATCATCAGGCTCAGTTGTTGAGTTTCCCAAACAACACAAGTTCAAAATAAAACCACAAGAACACTCAATTGAAAAGGGGAAAAAAACTCTAAAACTCATGAAACACAATAACCATCTCAAGGTTTCCCTTTTCCATCCTCTTGGATAAGAGAGTTGTCAAAAAATGAGCCATGTTAGAGCTGTGCTCATGTGTAGATTGGTTGTTTATTAAACCAAAGTCTTGATTGTTTGGTAATCAAAGTAGGTTTTAGTGCATGCTATTGCACAAGAATAAAATAAGTCAACTCAAGCAAGCTTTATCCCAACTATTTAAGGATTTTTTCCCCATCAAACAATAGAAATCTACCCTTACTCCTACCCTCCCTCTAATACTAGTAAATGGGTATCGATGCGCTTGTACTCAAATCAAAAAAATCAATCCTAAAAAGTAAAGATATATGCCACTAGGTCAACAGGTCCTCTGCCACCTATTTAAGGTTCTCCATACGAAGTTTATTACAATATGGACCTTGTGTTAGTCTTCTGGTATTGCATTGAAATTATACGTCAGAATGAATCAAATGGAGGAGGCAATAGTAATCTAAAGAGAAGGGAAGCACAGGATATTTCTTCCATTGATTATATTCAGCTAAATCCCTGAGCTGAAACCTTTGCTCAACATAAGTCTGTCCCGATTCCTACGAATCCTAGAGGGAGGTTGAATCACTGGAGCATACTACAAGGGTACCCTGGGGAAAAAATTTCTTGGACTGACATTGTATTGTATGAAATTGGAGGCTGCTACCAAAGAAGGATTCCAACAAATTTCACAGTTACTCCTTGGGAAATCCTAGTAAATGTTGTACTGTACCACCTCTGTGGGCACACGTTTTTTTTTTTTCCTTGAGATTGTTGTCTGCTGTTAGAAATCACAAATGATTGACCATTCCTTGTGACCTTGCACTAGTTGCACAAATGGTTGACCATTCCTCCACTGCTTTGTATAGATCATATTCAAAAACAAATTCTACCCAACATTGCTAGCCAAATCATAATTTAAAGTCCTACCAAACATTACTGGCCAAATCATGAAGGGTACATTACTGAGGATGACAAATTCCACGGTTCCTTGAGTCCTTTTATTTTATTTCTCACTTTTATATCAATAGCACCAAACTTTAGAAACGAAACACTCATAAATGAAAGACACATCAATTACCCAGGAAAAATGTATGGAAGGATGAACAAAATATCATTATAGAAAGCAAAAACAGTGAAATTTTACAATATGATAATAAATTTAGTATTCTAAATGTAAGCATCTGTCAAAATAAAAAGAACCTACCAAAAGTCATGAGCGTGTTTGCACTTCTATCCACCTCCTGTAAACATTTATAAATACAATAAGAAAAAAAAAATTGCAAGTCCCATCTAAGAATGTAATGCAAAAAGTATTAAAGGTTTGCGATATATATATAAAAGAAGGAGAAAAAAGACAAAAGGAAACACAGCCACTAACCTGGACCATCAGTTGACGAGTACGGCGAAGGCTCTCTGTGATGCTTTCTGCAGCAGATGTCATTCCAGCCTTAGTCCTGAAAGAAAATTATAAATATACATTATTGCAAAATATCTGAAAAATGAGTTCATATACATACATAAATACTATCTTGCTGAAAGAAACAGTATAATACGTACTGTAAATTACGTCTACGAATTGTGGATTCTTCTCCACCCCCAAGAAGAAGCTCCCTCTACAATCAAATACACCACATGAAATCACACTTCCATCCAGCTCTCTCTTGTAAGTAATTTACCTCAAATATAAAGGAAAAAATATGTAGCTTTCAAGCTATTTGGGTAATGAGCCAGGTTCGGGTCAAATAATGAAAATTTATTCGACATTAAATTTAGGAAATAATTGTAAAAAAATATGGGTTAAAATACCAAGGGATTACATTTCATTATATCAACTAAAATTCCATATTGGGTATTTCAAACACTTAATTGACCATGTTACACTTGGACAAAATTAGCTATTACCTCTTCCTGGGCAGCTTTCCTCATGTTGGCCTTTGCTTGCAATTTAGCATTCCTCAAACTCACATGCAAACTAATTAGACAAAATAAAACAGAAAAAAAAAAATCATTACTAGAAATAATAACTTCGACAAAATGTTATTCACAACAAACGAGTTTACATTTGTCCTTTGGTTGCTGAGAAATGTAAACATTTTTTTAAGAAAATATTTTCAGCCTTAGCCTTAGAGAAAACAAAAACTCCACCCAGCCAAGGGTAACGAAAATATGCAACAATATGCCTAAGTCGAATTAAGATCTTAATCATTTGGAAAATCTAAACAATTTAACATATCAAACTTAAAAAATATACTTTCTTTTCCTCCATTTTCTCCATAACCAAACATTAGGTAGAAGACATATATATATATATAGAAAAATGTTCTAGCTAGTGAGCATATGTGCACTTTAAGCTAAAGAAAGCAAATAACACAAACCATTTGATTGGAATCTTGAGATGAATATTACAAAATGAAGAACAGAGTATGAAAGCTGAGAATGCGGAATGTCTATTTTATTCAATGAAAAGACACTTTTAAATTACATGAACTTCTCTGATATATATAGAGAAGAAAAGAGAAACTAACTAACCAATTAACAAACTAACTAACCAACTAACAAATTAACTAACCAACTAACAACGAGTCTATAACAAACTAACTGATATGATCTGATACAAAAACAGATTCTAATACTCCCCCTCAAGATGGAGTGTATAGATTATGTACACCCATCTTGGAAAGAAGAGAAAAAAAATGAGGATAACCAAGTGCTTTAGTAAACAAATCTGCCAGTTGATGTTGAGAAGAGACATGAAAAGTATGGATTACACCAGCTTGAATCTTCTCACGAACCAAATGACAATCAATTTCGATATGCTTTGTTCGTTCATGGAATACGGGATTTGCTGCAATGTGGAGAGCAGCTTGGTTGTCACAATAGAGAGCTGCTGCCTGGGGATGTTGAACTTGAAAGTCATGAAGTAAATATAATAACCAAGTAATGTCACAAACTGTAGAAGCCATGGCTTGATACTCTGCTTGTGTATATGATTGAGATATATGATTGCTTAAGGAAAAAGGTAAACGCTTTTGCTTAGCCAACGGACAAACGGAACAATGATGAGAAATGTTATTATTATTTTCTATATTTGGTACAAGAAACTTCATCTTAGAGAAAGAAGGATGTCCTAATCTATAATGCCAGAGATGAGTTTTAGACTCATTAACAGAAGAAACATATGAAACAGAGGACAAACTATTAGAAGTAAAGCTTGGTCTTTGCAAAATGTATAAGCCTCTTTTCAATTTACCCACTCCAATCGTCTTCCATTGCATAAGGTCCTGAATGAAACAAGAATCAGTAAGGAAACAAAGAAACCAATTAGTGTAAGTTGTCAATTTACTCACTGAAATCAGATTCAAATTAAAAGAGGGAACACAAAGGACATCAGTCAATATAAGACTTTCGGATAGGTGAACAGTACCAATATGAGTAACAGAAACTGTAACACCATTAGGAAGGGTAACAAATTTGTTCATTACTGATGTAAAGTCAGTAAAGAATGATGTAGAATGGACCATATGATCAGTAGCACCAGTGTCAATAATCCACATATCATTGGAAAGATGATTAGCATTATCATTTTTGGAAGAAAAAATTGAATAAGTATGAATAGGGTTACCTGATAAGTTTTGTGTTGATTGAATGACATTTGCTGTGGAATTATTTGAAACAGGAACAGATTTGGATATTTGAGAGTTGAGGAGAGCAATTAATTCCTTACATTGTTCTTGAGAGAATGACAATTGAGGAACAGATGTTGCAGGTTCTGTTGGTGGCTGAAGCTCTAGAACAGAGACTTGATTGGCAGATGAATTATTCTTATTTCGAAATTTGTAGCCTGGAGGAAAACCATGTAACTTGAAACACTTTTCCATTACGTGGCCAGGAACACCACAATGACTACAAATTGGTTTCTCTCTACGATTTTGAGGCTTATTCCCAAAATTTCCTTTATAATGACTTTTGGCTAGAAGAGCAGTGGATTCAACCAGAGGATGTACAGAAATAATTTCTCTCTGTCGTTCTTCTTGAAGAATTAATGAAAAAACTTTGTTGATGGGTGGCAGAGGATCCATTATCAGAATTTGTCCTCGAATGTGGGAAAATGAATCATTCAATCCCATAAGGAAATGCATTACATATTCATGTTGTTGATATTCAATCAACGTCTTTAAGGCACCACAAGAACATAAAGGAATTGGACGATAGTTAAGCAATTCATCCCATAATCCTTTCAGACGAGTGTAATATGTACTTACAGATTTATCTTCTTGGGTGAGAGAATATATGGCTTTTTGAAGCTGAAAAACTCGAGGGCCATTGCTTTGAAGAAATCGATCCTTGAGATCGAGCCAGACTTCTTTAGCTGTATTAAGATAGATTACACTTGCTGCAATCTCTTTTGATAAAGAATTAAAGATCCAAGATAGGACCATATTGTTGCATCTGATCCAAACATTAAACAGAGGATCAGAAACATTAGACGGCTTGTTAATTGTGCCATCGATGAATCCAATCTTATTCTTTGCTGTCAATGCCATGGTCATTGATCGATTCTAGGTATTGTAATTCTCGCCTGTGAGTAATTGGGATACAAGCAGAGTTCCTGGACTGTCACCATGATGAAGGAAATAAGGATTGGCTGAATCATCAGAAGAATGAGAAGAAGAAACAGAATGCGCCATTGATGGAAGCTTAGAAGAGCTCTGATACCATATTACAAAATGAAGAACAGAGTATGAAAGCTGAGAATGCGGAATGTCTATTTTATTCAATGAAAAGACACTTTTAAATTACATGAACTTCTCTGAACTAACTGATATGATCTGATACAAAAACAGATTCTAATAATGAATCGTCCATTAAGTAAATGAGAATCCAAGGGCTTGTGTTATTTGCTGACTTTAGTTAAAGTGTGCATATGCTCACTAGATCACTTATATATATATATATATATAGAGAGAGAGAGAGAGAGAGAGAGATTTGTGCCTTTGGAATTGATTCTTCCATGACTCTAGCATCGCCTGAGCAGATTGAACTTCTTCATCTGTGAGCAACTGTGGCACAAGTAGATCAAGCTGGAACTGCATTGATTTAAGCATAGCCAACCCATCCTGCGCAAGCCCATTCAATCTAGGAAGGGAATTGTTCTCCTCTGTAGTTCTTCCTGGTTTCCCGTACTCTTGAATTGCCTTTATATGCTCTTGTGTTCGACTATATGTTTCATCCCAATCCTTCTTCACCTTCTGAACAGCCTCTGCAACCTTGTCCATCTAACACTAATGGCATACAATGTATCATCAGCACAAACCCAATTGCCTTCATATGGTCCGTTTGGGTTCCAAGAATAATGCATGAAAAGAAAACAAAATTTTGAATCTCATGTTTTTGGCTATATTAAATGCAAACCCCAAGCCAGACACTTGCGTTTCGGTCAGTTGAGTGGAAACTCTCGCTTTCCCGTGTCCAATAAAAAAAAAAATGATTTTTTTTTTTCTTTTTCGTTTTCTTTCCCACATTTTCTGAACAACCAAACAGAAAGCATATGAATTCTTGAATCCCACACACCACTAATTCAATTTAAAAGCATGATTTCGCTCCAATTTGTCAAATTACACGTTGAGACCTAGTAGCGCTCCGTTCTCCGTTTGGTTGCTGAGAAAAAGCAAGTTTGAATAAAAAAAATTTCGTCATTTGGAAAGGAAAAAAATCAGAAAACATATGGTTTGGGGAAATTTGATTTTTTGTTTTTGTCTGTTTTCTCAGCAACCAAACGGAAAGGAGACAAATAAATTATAAATTCCTAACTTTCAAAATAAGAATTGAACAGACGATCCCACACAATATGTTGCAAATGTTAGAAAAATTTGTAGCGAAAACGAAATTGGCGCATCGCATTAACAGACAAAGAAGTTAGAAGAAGAGAGTTTACGAACCTGATTTGCTAAGCCCAGAAGAAAACGTCCTCTGCAACTAGAGAGAGAGAGAGAGAGAGCTTGATTGGTCGGTGTGGGTTTTCAGGGCTCAATTCCACCAAACGTCCTCTGCAACAGATGATTAATGGGGTGACCCAAACGTTGAAGCGTCGGCGACCACGATGAATAGAACTCCGTGTGAGAAGAAAGAGTGTAAGAGAGAGATCCGTTGCTGAGAGCATTCACTAAATTTTTTTAAAAATTAATGGGACTTTGATGTTGCAGCTATTGCTGCAGGTGGAGAGATACTGGGGTGGAGAGACAATGGGATGGATGCTTCGAGAAATGAGAGGAAAGAAATAGGAAACTGTTGATGGGCATTTTGTTTGGAGAGGGTATTAATTAGAAAAGGGTGTGGCTGGTTACAGCACACCATTTTACTAAAGGCAACCCATTTAAAATTGGGCTTGTTATTGCAACCACTCCTAATTATTAGTCCACTCCAATTATTTATAATTTTTTACCGTTTTATAATAAAATACATTATTTTTAAGAAAACTAGCCGCATTATCCATTAGAAAACATCATTTTGAACAATTTTGTAGGAGAAAGTTTTTCCAAAATCTATCATTTAAGTGGACTTTTTGACCATTTATTATTTTTACATAAAAATTTCGTAAAAAATGCCAAAAATTCTACTTAAATGATAGATTTTGGAAAAAATTTCTTCCACAAAGTTGTTCAAAATGATGTTTTCTAGTGGATAACGCAGCTAGTGTTCTTAAAAACAACGTATTTTTTCATAAAATGGTAAAAAATCACAAATGATTGGGGTGGACTAATAGTTGGGAGGGGTTGCAATACCAAGGCCCTTTAAAATTTTGATTGAGTCTATTTTATCCTTTTCTAACTACAGCCCACAAATCTTTAGGCAACCCATTACTATACAAAACAAAAGTTTTAATATATCATAAATGCCCCAAGTCTAAATACAGCCCATTACTCTCAATTCTCTCAATCACCAAGCTCTTCAATACTTCTTCTTCTTTTTCTTCATGTTCTTCTTTTTCCACCGCCATCAAACACTATCACCGCAGCCATGACAACAAAATCTGCGGCAACCACAGCGACAAACACAAAAAAAAACCTTAGCTCCCAATACCCCCAACTAAAACATATTACCCCAAATCTTTCATTTTAGGTTTGTTTGTATATTATTGGTAAACATTATATTTGGATTAAACATGCTTCAAAACATGAAAAGTAGCACTCTATAACAATTATGGTGTGATGGTGTTACGAAAAAAATCCATATTTCAATCAGAAAATAGGAAAAAAAAAAAAAAACTATGTTCGTGTTCGCATTCGGCCCGGTAAGTCCGAATATTAAGCATATTCGGTAATCCAACACCGAATGTGATGCTTTAGTGGGAATATGAAACTTTAATATTCTGTAAGCTAATGCCAAATATGTAATTGCAGAATATTAAACATACATATTTGGCATTAGCTTACCGAATATTAAAGTTTCATATTTGGTGTTAGCCTACCGAATACTAAAGTTTCACATTCGGACTTACCAGGCCGAATGCGAACACGAACATAGTTTTTTTTTTTTTTTTTTGGTCTATTTTCCGATCGAAATATGGATTTTTTTCGTAACACCATCACACCATAATGGTTATAGAGTGCTACTTTTCATATTTTGAAGCATGTTTAATCCAAATATAATGTTTACCAATAATATACAAACAAACCTAAGACAAAAGTATTGGGGGTAATATGTTTTAGGTTGGTATTAGAGTAATATGGTGTTGGGGGTAATATGAGTTGTTTATAGTATTTCTGTTATGTAATGAGTTGTATTTAGTAAATGGTAAAATGAGTATATTAATTAAAATTTTATTGTGCTGACTTTAGTAAAAATACAAATGGGTGAGTTATATTTAGAAAATGGACCGCCTTTAGTAAAAGGTGGGTTGTAAATAGCCCCCACCCATTAGAAAATAAGTAAGCAATAATGAACCAAACAACAATTAAAAAGAAAGTTGGGCAGAACTGAGTTTTTACCAAACACTTTATAAAATGAAAAAAGTTCAAATAAAAATCTATCTGAATAAAACTAGACAAAAGAATTGATTATAAATCAAATTGAACTAAATTTCACGGGTGTGTTCGGCAAACTTAAGAATCTGACCAGCTGAGGATATGCATATCTAATTTTCATTTAATATTGTTTGGTAATTGCATTTTTTCTGTAAATCATTTCAATCATGTCCAGAAAAATAAAGTATAAACACAGATTTTTTCAAACCAATTGTAAACTGGTTTACATAAAAATCATATAACATAAAGAGATCAGAACTGGCCAAATCCAGTTTTCAAAGTTCCCAAACAGGCCCCAGGATTGCCAAACAGGCGCTTACATTTACATTTATCAATTTGTCAAAAAATGCACTTAACCACTATATACTTGTGCATCATCTTTTGCTGCTCAAATAGAGAGGGCGGAAGTGGGTTGCCCATTAAACGACCACAGAAAGTTGCCGTTTTGCGCTTAATAAAACCACCATCCCCTTCTTCGTAACCCAATATCATTATCCCCATTCACCAATAAAACCATGGAAATGTAGACATTTTTTCATCCAAAAACCTGCCCTGATAACTTCCAAATACTTCATCATACTTCATCCAAACACACCCTTGAGCCTTTTTACTTAAAGTTGGGAGCTAAAAACTAAAAAGTACATGCATCACACAGATATTCGCCACCCAGACCGAGTTGTTAATTTTGGTCGTGATCCTCAGCTAGCAAACCATGTTCACAAGACATAAACTCAGCAAGATGGTAACAAAAGCAAAGGTTCAAAAAGAACCACAAAGACCCATTCATATACATGCAGCATAAGCTACAACATAAATACAAATCCATCAACAACAAAAACATTTCAACCCTGTTCAATGGGGGATTAATACAAGAGTGCATACTGCAAGTGGAGCAACTCACATCAAAAACCAAAATTGCTGCAACCACTGCTAGTTCAATGACATTGTCTTCATTTTCTCATCTAATTATACTTGCATATAAATAATATTGGAAGCACCAACCTTTTTTTAACTTTCCTTGTGGACTAGCTTAGCAGCTTTGACAAAATGTGGTTCAGGGAATGCGGATTTTATTGATGCAGGGTCATGCTTTCCAAGGGAAGATTCGATGTGCCAAAATTCCGATGCCTGCCATCAGCCACATTGGTGAGTTGGAAGCCTTGATTAGGAAGCTGGTTGATGAGAAGAGTTTCCAACTGGCATGCCATGCTCTTCCCAGAGACTATGAAATAGAGGAACCAAGCACTCTGCATTCCTTCTTTCGAACGATGCGCAAGGACTCGGCCGTCCAGATCATCCGTCTATGGCAAGAATTGATGAAAAGATATAATTGAACAAAGTAGCACAAAGGATAATTGTAAAATAGTGACGCATGCACAAAATAGAGTTTTTAAGTTTATTGAAATGACACAGTTGAATATACATTAGAGGAGACAAATTACACTGCACCACATAATATTAGGTACAAAGATTGTCCAAATCATCATATAGCAGGGCTATTTGTTAATTAAAACAGATACTGATTACCATGATATGGCACGATGCAATTCATCTCTCACTCAAAGTTATGTAACGACTTTTTGAGCATAAATTTATAAATAATGATGTTTTTTATGTTGAAAGTAAAGTACCTCTCCAACATATAGTCTCTTATCAGGTCTAAGCATCACGTAAACACTTGAAGCACCGATTGTCGATGGAGGTGGCCTCTCCCTTGCAGCAATCGAAACACAGTTCACCTCTCCAAGTTCTGATGTGTTTTTCTGCTTGTAGAGCTCAATCAGCTTCTTTTGACAAATTATGGTGACAGCACTCTCAACTTCCTTCTGTAATATTTCCAGTCGGTTGGTTGACTCAGTCTTAGAACGGACAGCTCCTGCTCTAATCCCACTGATTTGATGATAGGCTTCCTCAGAACCATTTAGAATTGTATCAGAACAAAATTTTTCTAGTGTGGGGTCATTTCTTCCTGAAAATATATCTTTTGTATAAGCTGAAAGATGCAGCTCTTGGGCTCTTTGAATTATTGTTTCAGGAATTCCTTCCTTTTGAGCTGTTTCAAAAGCAAGGCTTTCTCTACAGATTCCATCAATCAACTTCCAAGTTGGCTTTGTTTGGCCATTAGCATATTCCGTTCCCATTGCTTTATATATAGTGTTCTTCGTATTCAACGGCAAAGAAAAGATACCATGCAAATGAGTGGACACAATACCCAAACAACCAATTTCATCAAGAGTTTCAACAATGCTACCAGCAATGCATGTCCCCTTTGCTGTCTCTGTTCCTCGGCAGATTTCATCCACAAGCACGAGGCTTCTTGACGTGGCCCCTGTGATTATAGACCGGATCTCTGACATCTCAATCTGAGAGATTAAAATCAAGAAAGATGAAACACTTACAGTTAAAAATTTACACAACACTTATCAAGTGTGTAACTGAAGTAAATAATTTTAAATTTTATGTAACATGCAGTCCTATAAAAGGAATTATTTTATGTACCATGTCTTTTAAATCATTTGTCGCTCATTGTTTGGAAGTGATATGCAGCTTTGACACCTATGCTACATGAACTACAGCTGTTGGATGTGGCTGTGTGTCCACATGCTATATTACCATAAAAATTTTAATACAAGGACTCAGGCATTTGTATATATTGATACATCACCATGCACTGCTAGCTATAAAGACATTTGAATATTTATAACCAGTACAGAAAACATTCAACTGCAAATCTTGAAGCAGGACAATATCAAAGTCCTACAGTTTTACAAGAGTAACAGCTTCAACCATTTATTATGAGGATGACCCCTCGATATTGGGTCTGTCCGGAGAACCCAGCAAGTGCCTGATCCAACAAGAATTCCATGAAATTAAGTACACATGGATTTGAAGTGTCTGACACATTTTCCATACCCAAATCTGTGCTGTGTCATGTCAAACATGGACACAGCTGCTAAAGTTTTAGGGTTAGGGAATCAGAAATTGAAACTCATTAGAATCATGCTAAATTGCCCATTATTTCACTCTATCTAGGGCAAACAATTTTAAAAATTTACGTTCATAAAGATTTGTGTAAGGTTCAATATTGGCTATTAGCTACCTAACACGAGTCTTTCCCTTCATCTGGGCCTCAGACAATGTGAACTGTTTAAGTGGTTAAGACACTAGGCACAACATAGGCGGAGTTAAGTGACCAAATAAATAGGTACATAAAATCCTAATCAACACCACCCTGCTGCCACCACTCCATTGCCCCAGCATTGCTACCCCCCACAGCCACATAACCGTATCTGCCGCACCTCAATCCTGCACTGCCAAGACCATCTCTTTCACACCTCTAACTACTACACTGCGCACAGACATTGACAGGACTTGGTTCGCCGTGATGACACTGTAAATATTTTTTTCTCTGTTGAAAAAATATATATAAAAGCCATGAACAACCAAAATGTGGCCTAGAACAATAAAATACCTGAAATGAACTTTTTCCATCAGCGGGGCTATCATAAGATTTCATGTGAAGCATAATAGAATCAAAATGAGGAATCGAGGCTGACACTGCAGGCACCATAAATCCACATATTCCAAGTAATGCGGCAGCACAAATTGATCGAAGCAAGCTCGATTTACCGCCCCCATTTGGTCCTGTCAAAAGAAACAAGGATTGCATATCGACTGTATTATGTACAGCACTGCCTTGTGCCACATCAAGCCAATATGGTGATAAACCAGTAATCTTCATCCCGTTAACTCCATCCAATGGTCTCATATCCTGCATTTAATATCTCAATTTATGAGATGAGAAAACTCACAAATATATGACAATAAAAGGATGATAATAATTATGAAATTAGATGATAGACAACGTGGAGCCACTAGTACTAAAAACTCAACATTAATTCAGCCAAATAAAATGCACAATCTATTCAATAAAGGGCATGTGTATATGTCTGTGTGTAAAATATCTAAGAAGGAAACTTCAATTTAGACAGATAATAATCGAGATAACCAAATGGATAAGATACCATTGAAATAATGTTTTAGAAGCCCTCTCACTCTCTCCCTCTCTCTCTCTCTCACTCACTCACTCTCTGCGCAGAAAAGCCACATAAAACCACTTCAGAAAATCCTTTTTGCCTATCAAAATGATGTGATATCGAAATTCTCGGCCTGAGTGAGCCCGAGAATTATTAAGCTGAAATCCTAATAGGGGTGAATATATATATATATATAAGAAATAAAAAATGAATCAAGTATTTAGAGGATAATATAAAATGTAATAAATCTCTCTCTGCCTCCCTCTCCCTCTCTAGGCTAGGCTGATGCAGAAAGGCCACAAAAACCACTTTAAGGCAGTTCTTTTCACCTTATCAAAACTTGTCTACATCTTTTCGGAGCTGTCTCATGAATTACTAAGCTTAAATCTTCTTAAGCGTGAATATTTTGAAAAAATGAATGTCAAAATAGTGCTAAGAGAGTAATTCATAGTATTCTATTTCCTAATTTTATTTCAGGAATATCAATTGCACAATTAAAAAAAAATGTAAAAATATTTAAACTTCATCAGTCATGGTTACATAGTATAAATGCAAGGAAATGTTATCAAAGATTTGTATCTCCTTTGGGGGAAAAAATCCATTATTGAGGCACACAAAGATGAAATCTAATCAATAATCAATTCAACATGGTACAGGAAGTTCAAAATATTAGTGCAAACAATTACAGTAATATAAATTTCGAGTTATGTTATTTGCACAACTTTTGCACCAACTCACTTGGTATGCTCACTTGGAAGATTTCAGTTTTTTCAATTTTTTTTACCTCGCTGATGTTGAGCTTTTGATACTTTGTGCCAAATTACCTCCTTTCAAACTTTGTGTACATGCTACGAGAGCATGCCAAATGAGTTGGTGCAAACAGCATTTTCTATAAATTTCAAGGCCCAGAACGAGCCAAGAAACATTAATTGGACCTCAACTTGACTTGAACACTACCTTAGACCTATTAAAGTCTGCAAGAGAGGGAAAAACCCATTTCCTTCTTCTCCCTTCACTGCAAATATTAACAAAATCAAAATTAGAATTCATGAGTTGTCTGGAACATCAAGTGGTTTCCTTCAAACATGGAAATTCAATAACTACTGATATTTCACAACATGAACATATCAACACAATGAAAACCAAAGCACCAAGAGTTTTCCAAAAAATCAACAGGAAAACAAGCATATGAAGACATGAACAGAATTTTTTTAAAAAAAAATTATCAGCCAAGAGGTCAGTAAACACAAAATATCTATGAATTTCCAAATATCTGTCAAAAAGTTTAATAAGTTTAATAATTATCTTTTTGTTCTTTCTCGGTAAAATCCCATTATAAAAAGTGGATACCGCAGATCAAGCACCTCTAATTAGATTTTTACATTTATTTTATCACCACGAAATCCAAGTTCATGCACTAGTTTGCATGTTTTAGACATTGATACAAAGTTAACATACACCCAGGCCAGACATCAAACTGATGAAGAGGTCAGTTGTTGGTTTGCTAGTTTGCCGTTCAACTGATGGGTAAATCAGCTGGACCAGGTTTTAGTCTTAGTGGGGACTGGGAAGATAATTTAATTATTTTTTACTGAGTCAAATCACACCAAGTTAAAGAAAACTCTGCCGATTTAGGCAAGTCATGCTGAGCTGTCTGATTTAACTCTGTTAACTCAAAAAACAGTCCAACCTGGAAACCAAATTAATAGTGGGGCCGCGTCACTGGTTTACCAGTATGACCAGCTGGGCTGGACAGATTCTAATAATTATTCATGGATAGCCTAACTCAAGGAGGCCACTGGAAAAACTATGAGGGTGCTATGATACAAATAGTATCCCTGAAGTCTTGTCAAATAAGAGATGTCCTTCACTTGTTGGCACCATAACCTAGAAAAGCATCATTTTAGAAGTTTCAATTAAACATCACAGCATTTCTTTCTTGCAATATTTCTCATCCACACTCATTTTATATGGAGTTTGGCATTAGAATTCACCCCATGTAAGACCCATTCCCGTGGTTCCTTCATCCAAAATTACGCATGGAAGAGACCCTATATACATTCGGATTTTCTCTTTTTTTTCTCTTTTGTAGGACACAGAAAACATCATAAAACCTTTGCAAATGAAGACAATTAGAAGTGTGAAAGAAAGTTGTAAGAAGACAATAACAAAATTCATTTTTTAATCTCCCTAGACAAGTGGTTTAAGTGTAAAATACAAAAAAGGTCTTATCTCAATATATCAAAATACCATGTGACATCTATAATATATTTGCATGTATTGCAGGACTTGTGAATTTCCATTTTTTTTTCCTTTTTGTATTTAAATTTTCAATTATCACATTAATGTTGAAACTTTTTGAAATGTTGTGATTTACAAAGACATTCTAAAATACAACCTTGCGAGTCTTAATTTAGTAATTTAGTAATTTGTTTCTCTTATACTCGTTGAATTTCTCTGTCATACATTATATAATTAAATAATAATTATGCCTGTGGAATATATAATAGCTACATAATATTAATTAATTATAACAATAGTTATACATTTGAATATTAATTTCTAATGGGATTTCTAATGTTCGATTATTGTTCATCTCAGTTTCTTGTATACAACAGAGTAGCTAGGGTTTCTTCATTTGGTTTGGGTTGGAGGTTTTTCTTTTTAAAAAACAAATTGGTTGGTTATCAGCTAACAATTTTGGAAATGGCCAGGGTTTTGGCTAGTTTTCAATTGAGGCTCTGAGTAAACCAAATCTCTCTTAAGAGTCATAACTATAAATAAGTGTCTCTTTGTGAGTATCAAATGAATGTAAAATTTTATTTCATTACTTTAATTAAAATTCTCATGCATGTTGTCAATTTACACAACTCATTTGAATCGACCTACGCTAAAATTGCAAACAACAAGTGATGCAGTTATTATTTTAAAAGAAACAAAATTTAGTGTCTGCTTGGTTCATGGATCAAGTAAACCAATTTGGGGAACAGGTTCAGTTGGTTGGCTCGGTTCTCAGATTGATACTCTAGACTGTTGGTTTAGATTTGATGTCAACCCAATCCAACCTGAACTGAGTAGCACTCTTGGTGTACAAGACAAAAAATATATGTTAGCATCACAATTCCTGAAAGTAATTTTCAAAATATTGCCAATAATTGGGGAAGAATGCAAGACTCGCATTAACAATTATATCACAAGTTCAAGAATATATCAATGATATTGTCAAATAAACCATAGTACTACAATAGACAAGATCATAAATTGTGACGAATTAGCAAACTAATATTGCAAATGCAAAATAGAGAACTTAAATAATAATCTCTTCTCATAAAACTCTATAAAAATGTGTACCCAACCTCACATGAGCGAATAATGCCTTTGCAATCACAAGCAACATAGAAGCAAAGACAAGGATATTAATTTTAGTTTGTAACTCGGCAGAAAGTCCCCTCAACAATTCCAACACCCTTGCTTTTGCCTTGGCACCTGCCTCATGGTACCTGAAACAGGGATAAAAATATTTTATCAATCATTGCAATACACTAAACAACAAAAGGAAAGTATTTCTATAAGCAAATCATGGAAGAAACTTCCACAACTTCATATAAAAAGACATACCTTGTTAGTGCATCCTCCACCTTCATTGTGGTAAACCATTCCTCTCCAACCTTTCTACCTTTTGAATCTAAAGCAGGTCTAAGCTGTTTAATTTGTTCTTCCCCAGGGGTACCAGCCCATACAGCTGGTGCAAAACGTTTTCCCTTGAACCAAACAGCTTCATGCTCTCGAGCATAAGTTATTTCACCCTTTGGACCTCCAAGTGGGGCTGTGGTAGCTTTTATTCTTGAAATGATAGGGAGGAAATCTTCAGTTACCTAGAAAAGTAATAAATGTCCATATATATTATGGTAGAAAATAATGCACATGCTGTAAAAAAATAGTTATGTTTAAAAACTGCCCAGAAAAACTCTACAAGAACAGTAGAACACATAAACCACTTTCACATATGTATATCTATTTATTAAGAAGAAAAATTACTGAACATATAACTGAGAGACTATGATTAAGGAAGATTCCCTAATCCCTATGTGTGTGAATCAGCCATTGACTGGGAACATGGTCTAAAATATCAGCGATATTTGTGAAAAACCGCTTAATATTTCACATATCGGTAGGTTCCAATAAAATATCCCACTTAAAAATCATATTTTCCTTTTATCGCCGATAAATTGCGATATGTTGTGATGGATCCCAAACTTTATTAGGTGATATTGTTTCTGCAACGTTGCAAAGTAAATGATGTGAAAACCATCCTGCTGGTAGAAAAGCACGGGGTCTTCACATCGGTGATGAGTATTGCTTTCAACTTACCACTTCGAGTTCAAGGAGTGATACGGATAGGGATGACAATTTTGAGCCACCACGGAACTTCAAACAGTACTAGCCAGTAGCGACTGGACTGATTATGTATTTGTGAAAGTATATGACACTACTAATTTATTATTGTGTAATAATATATATTTCATTATTATATGATATTTAAATAGTAAATTAGTATAACTTTGTAATCTCTATTTGCTTAGTGACACGCACGTTTTGTACCCTGCACACCACATACTTATCTTATACATAGTTTATTTCTAATATTTTTACTCTAAATTGTTTATTAAAGTCTCTTTCATTGTTTTCCAAAATTTCATAGGAAATTTCCAAATTTTACTAATAATTTCCACTTTCTCCAAATCGATGTTGATTTTTTTTTTTCTTGCGATATATCCCTCAATATATCTCTATTTTCAAACCCTTGATAATCTCTGTTGATATCGTACGCTCAAATCCTTGACAGGGAATAAGGGGATTAGGCCTTAGTGAATATATCTCCTAACCGGGGCACAAGATTTGACAAAAGATGTAACAATTTGTTGCCTCATCACCATATCATAGACAATGACAATCAACTTCAATGTGCTAGCTTCTCTCATGAAACACCAAATTAATGGCAATATATATAGCATCTTGATTATGACAAAACATCCACATAGGCTCGTCATTAGAAAACCCCATCTCTTGTAAAAGAGATTTCACTCAAAACATATCACAGGCTATATGAGCCATAGCTTTATACTTGGCCTCTGCACTAGACCTAGCTACTATATTTTGTTTCTTACTTTTACATGTAACAAGATTTCCGCCCATTAAAGTCTAAAACCCAGACACTGACCGCCTATTGAGATAATCACTTGCAAAACTTGGATTAGAAACCCAACTACCTCCAAATTATTTGAGGGTTTCAAAATTAAACCCTCACCATGAGCACCTTTTAAATATCTCAAGGTATGGCATATAGCTTCCAATATTCAGAGAAAAATTTTATCCTTCTTATTAGGGCTTTATTCTTCTTGATAATGTTATAGAAATCAGGGTACAAAGGCAATGAACATTCAAGTAATGCAAAGGATGTGAATCAAAGGTAAGCCGTAAGCACCACAAACAAGATGAAATCACTGAGAACGATTACAAGGATAGATTGCACAAAATTTAAATGTGGATGCATTAGTGAACCAAAAAAATTAAGCAACATGTGGTTATTTATTTATCAGAAGCAAGGATAGCATATGTTACAGTATCAAGAAAGAAGACAGCTTGTTAAAACTATCAAACAAAAGCACACATGAATCACCAAGAACGTTTAAAATCAGGGTAGTCCAATCTTCTACGAAACATTAATCAATCAAATCAAAGCACCAAGGAATCTAATCATCACAAGAAAAGTTGAATTCTGGAGACCTACTGCTAAAGATAAGGCCTCAACTGCCCTTTCCACTTCTCCAAATGCTTCTTGTATGTGTATCCTCTTCACACGACCCTTCCAAGAAGACTCCATATCCTCAAAAAAGTCATTCGGAATGATAGGATTGGAACTTGTCTTTTGATCACTTTCACAGTCTAGAGAGATCATTTCACCAATTCTACATGAAGCCCATTCACATTCGCTCACCTAGGAGAAACGGGATGAAAAAAAAAATGCGAGGACAAAAAATATCATGCATTGACAATTGAACCTAGCAACCAAATTAACAAAAATAAATTAATAGCAACAACTCTGAATCAAGCTTGAATTAGAATCTCCAACAACATTAAGCAAATATATGTTTATTTGTTAAATTTGATTGCCACAATCCTGAAGAGAATATTAAATACTAAAACCATCGAAAGGCAAAAACAAAGTCCATATCCTAAAAAATATTTAACATGTATGCAAAAATATTAAATTAATAGGAACACCACCAAAAAAAAAGGAGCATGTTGGAGGGTGAAACGGAGCCACATAGGATAATGACAATAAAAGGGAAAACCCAATTTGGATCAAGAAGTATGATAGGCAATATAGTTACTGAGATACCATAGGGAGATACCATAGGAATCTCAAATAGGAACAATTGCAAGTGTTCCAAACACCACATGTTTGATATAGATGCAATAGGGTGATAATGATTGATATCAATAAAACCCTAGAACACTTCCAAAAATGAAATAAAAATTAAATACACTGGTTAAAACTGAAGTCTCACTAGTTTGAATGACCGAATGCTACATGATTATTTGTGTACACTTCTAATAAACCAAGATTGAAGTGTGTATCAGGACCAAGCAGAACATAATGTAAAGCTTTCAATGATTGGCTTATTATCTTGCATTATAGGTCATACCAATAAGAAAACAATAATGCAACAAAGACCAGCATTTGGCCTTCAATTGCACAACTTAAATTTTAAAGTCTTCATTTTTAAAAAGTAATGAGATTTGTTACACAATTACAAAGATGTCTCATTAGCTTTTCTTAGAATATTAAAGATTTCACACATTTCAAAAAGGTCAAAGCAACAAGGCTCTGAACCTTCTTGTTCAAAAGGAGACAACATAATGTGCCTAGTCTAGAAGTTGCTTCATCTTTCCATAGTGTCAATCTCATGCTGCAGATTATTATTCCTTCGTTTCAATCATACAAATACAATGCTTTCATAAATGCACATAAAATAAGCAGAAAATAAATTGAAAATGAATAATAATAAACAATACGTTCGACCACATGTTACCACTCACTAATGTCTCAAAGTCAATTTTTAACCCAGTAGCCACCCAGGTAGGATCCATCAATAATTTTAGGATTTCATTGAGCTCAGAGTTTCTATACATCTGCAATATCTCATCGAGGACATTTTTTATTCTGCAAAACTCGATATGATTAGCCTCCCTCAGCTCAAGTAGCTTCACAAGCTGCACAATATAAAGAGAAATCCAGGCTTAGATGTAAATGTATGAATTATAAGATATGAATGAAAAAATACTAAGATGCTGGACAAGGTTTTTTTTTTACAAACAAACAAAGGAAAAGGATATAATAATAATATTTTACAATAACAAAATTTATTACCAGGAGCTATTGAAAGAGAGAACAGGTGTCTAAAATATGAGCATTCACAATAGATATGTAGTTTAGGTGAGGATTGTCACCTCATTGGGTAAATGATGAAGTGCTTGCACTGATTCTATGGAAAACAACCAAAACAGATGCCCTTTGAGAAAATTGGCGTACACTCGTAATATTGAATTGCGGTTACATACCTAACCACAAATGGAATCTAGAAACCAATAATTTAACATGATACATAGAAGCATGAAACGGAAGCAGGTGTGGAAGCGAGAAGTGGGGATCCATAGAAGAGTCAAAAGTTTTTAGGGCGTGTAGGAAGCGGCTTGTGATGAATGCTGGTAATGGCAAAAACAATAGCGGTAACCCTTAATGGATGGAATGAAGAGAGCTTCACAATGAGTTAAAAAAATCCAAATAGAAAATCACAAGTGCCTTCAGCAAGGCACCCACTGTCAAGCACGAAAAGGGTAAATTCATCAAAAGAGCAATGTCATCAACAATAACAACTATTTAAAATTCTAAACCAATAAATTTTTTGTTTGGAAATATTCAGTTTATGTACTTTAACGGATTAACATGCTTAAAATTTCTGGAATGTATAGCATTGGTTTTGAGTGTATAAATCAAGCTTCATATTTGTATATATGAGCAAATGTTTCGTTATTCTTCACATGTAAACTACGCTGAAGCAGTAATTTCAATTCAGATATTATAGTCTTTTACCAATACGAATCCTTAAACTATATTTATGCACCAACAAACCAATATATATTTATACCCATTCACGTGTATCATAAATATATTCCAAATTCATACTTTGAATTGGATTTATCCTTTTTCAATTCATCCCAAGAAAGAAAAATTGAGAAACTTGTTTGATGTTGGTTTTTCTAAGCAGGACTGACATGAAATACTTTATGATGACTAACACAGTGGCACGTATTGATATGCTGTCAATGAAATCTATTTCCTAGAATTAGCACAAGCATGAATGTAAATCCAAGTGGTATGGTTCATTATGCTCTCTCTGACTGTCAGAATTTCAATAGTATGCAAGATAACCCTCCCCCCGGTGATTTTACTACTAACGGCTACCTCTACAAAAAATATGAGGATCAAACCATTAATTGCTATGTTGTGACAACACGTATCTTCCGTCAAAGCAAAATATTTATGTGCAAGAAAGTTCACTTCAACAATGCCAACATCCGTATGACACATAATCAATCACTTTGTTCAAAACCAAATGTACCAATGAGGTTGATTGACCATATTGAATATAATGAGCACATGTTCACCAATTCACCATAAAATAACTAAAATCAAGATCAAATTACATGAAACTCCATGTTACATGCCCTAATATAGTTATACAAGTCAGAGCCAATTTTTCTGATAGCTGTTGAGAGCCTGTCCTTTTGGAGACATAGTTCCTAGTGCATATACAACCAGCAGACTAAATGAACTCAAGAGATATTGAGCTTCTATTATTAAAAAATTCATAACTGACAAAACTTGGCCAACAACCTGACTGTTCATTTTAGGCCCTTATCCTTATTTCCATATTGTACCAAAAGATGACATTTTATTTTTAAAGTCAAATGCAGAGCACTTAAAAAAAAATAAAATAAAATAAATAAAATAAAAAAACATTGGAATTCTCCATTCCAAGGGGAAAAAGTATGCATTTGAAAGCACAAATGCTTGAAATTTCCATTTAATCTGAATACTTCTAGGACAAACAGCAAGAAACTATTTTAAAATTTGTGATTTGCAACTCTCATATAAAAGAGATAAGACTTATTCACAAAAAGATTGAAATCCAACCTTTGCTGATGAAACACAAGTAAAATCTGGAATTGAGCACATTACATTGCTCATAAGTTTGCACGTTGCTGCAAAAATTAATACAACTTAGTATAGAATATTAAGCACAAATCAAATATGAGATAAAAATTTAACCATACTACATGTCAATTTATATCTACAATAGAAAACAAAATGATTTTTCTATGTCTTTTGAACAGAAGTAGAATAAACAGTGCTTGAACACCCCAGAATAATAATATGAAAAAACAATAATCACATCTCACATGAAGATCCATATGCAAATAGTACCATATATTTTGGTGACTCTTTCACATTAAAAAAATCTAAGTGAAATTTGCCTTATAATATTGTGTAGGTCAACAGAATAAAATCACATCATTATCCTATTAATTAAGAACTAGATACTGGAAAAAGGCCAACTCAGATGTGTCAAGGAAAGCATTAAGTCATGCAAAATATTATTACAACTGCAATCCATAGTTTAGGAACGCATTTGAAGTTAGAGAACAGCAATCAAAAAGGAAAATAGGAGCAGTCCCCTCTTCTGAACAACCAAAGAACAAAAACAAAAGACAAACATAGCGAATAAAAAGGGAAAAGAAAACAAAAATCTAACTAGAGATAATTATAACTAATTCATTAGACAGGACCCTTCTACTAATCCCTCTGAAAAGATAAATAGAATAAATCTACTGGCAGGGGCATCTTCAGTATTTTGCACAAAGTTTATTCATATCCTCTAGAGGACATAACTTAGGAATATGTGAAACATATACTTTAGGGTTTGAAAGGCATTAGCTATGAGATGCAGTGCAACCTTCTAAAAAATGATGAAATTATTCTCATATTCTTTGTGTTCATAAGCCTGCTACAATACATCTATACCACATGAAGCTTTGGTATTTATTCACTTTGTTGCTTTTCTTCACTGGCTTCTTATAAGATCCAAGAACTTATACTCACAAATCTGAAAAAAGAATACTAACACAAAAGTCCTTCCAAATGAAGGACTAATGGAGATAAAAGCTTCCTAGTATGATATGACTAAACACTCCTTTTGCATTTTTTTTTTTTAAAGGCTAATTCATTTTTTCTTCATGAGCACCAGACTACAGCAAAAAACCACATTTCCATAGGAATTTGCCAACGTGCCCGCCCCTTCCAATGCCATAGCAAGTCCTCTTGCCAAGAGGATGTACCACTAGAAATTAAAAAGCATGTAGTCAAATGTAGCAAAATAAGCAATGTAAACAGGCAATTGTAGTCATCAAATCTGCACTCACCCATTAGAGATAATCCACTTTCTTGTATTCCAATGATCAATGTTGAGATATTAATCCCAATCTTCAAGTGAATTAAGCAACCCTAGAAAAAGATTATGAAACAAAATAGAAACCTAACCAAATAATCATATGTAAATCTCCTCAAGGGCCCCAAAGAGAGTTTTACGGAGAAAGTTACCTCCAGCCAAACAACACTTATGGTAAGCATGCCCTATCGTTTGTCTCTCTCATTTTTTCACAACTAGTTTTAAGTCTCTTTGGAGACTTATTCTAAATGCGCACACGTGCGTGCGCGCGCTAGCACACACACATATTGTTATTTACACAATAATAAAGTTTCATATATTATTTATTAAAAAATAAATCATCACTGTCGGTCACAAGATATGGCGACAAAAAAATAAAATAAAAATAAAAATAAATGCATTATGTATGGAAAACCCAATATTCAAATTATAAATTCACATCTTAAGGTAGTTGAAACAATATGAGGCCAACAAAAAATTAAAAAAAAAAAATCTCCACAAGGAGAGATGGACTGTAAACGTTGATGCATTATCACATTTCACATAACTGAAAAAATAAAAGACAAACTAAAACATATGCCAACATCATCACACCATCACGCAATTAACAAGACACCAAAATCGCTACCTACACAATAGGTCTTAAGAAATGTTACTCATAAACCGTGTACATTAAACAATTGCAATAAGAAATGCCACTTCACTTACCATCGAATAACCATGAACAAATACATGCAGTAGCAACAAACACTAGGATCCTACAACCAACTGCACCATCAAACACTGTATATTGCAACTCACCTTGAATCATTGACGCAATCTCATAGGCCGGAGGATTTAGAAGAAGATCTCTAACATACCTGAGAAATCAATATTTAGCAAAACTAAGACAAAGATCATCCCAACATATCATGATGAAGGCCTAGCTAGACGAGGGTAGTTCTATTCATGAAATTACCATGTAGACATCAACTATGGGAACTGGGAATAGAATATAAAGATGAAAGGAATTATGACAGTTACTTATCATTGACTATGAAAGGTAAAATTATTGCCACAAATACAGATGAAAACAATCAAGAATGGAAAAGGCAGATAAACATAAGGATGGTAACAATTTAAATATAGAAATAACTTCTCTATGCCCTATGGGTTTGATTTAGCCACTGAGGTTAAAATTAGTGCTCTTTTGATTGGCTTCAGATATGTCAAAAATCATGGATTTAAAGATATCTCGGTTGAGGGGGATTCTTCCACGGTTCTCTCTTGAACTAAAGATGGGGAATAAGGAAGTTGGAGATTTTGGCAATTTAGGAGAGAAATTACCAACTTAGCTAGGTTGACAGGGGTTACTTTTGGTTGGGCACATCACTCAGCTAACAAAAGGTGGATTTCATGGCTAAAATAGGAACCCTAATGTTGGAATGATTTATGAAACAGTTCTATCCACCCTGACAATTTTTTGCTATTCAGTTGTTGGTTGTAGGTTTTACATCTTTTTCATTTTCTTTTGTGCAGGATTGATTGTCCTATCTCCTGCCCAGTGTGTTTCTTTCAATATAGGTGCAATAATTGTTCATTAAAAAAATGGAGATTACTTTCAATCAGGCTTCACAACAGATTAACCTTGCCCTTTGAATGTAGATGAAAATGTTTTTGTACAGTGATGAATTTTTATTTGCTGTCAGATCAAATGTACAGCAAGAAATCACGAATGTTGAAACTTGATCCATGTGATGCAAAAGAACTGGACTAAATCCAATACGGATAATAATTTGCTTAAGTTGAACCCGATATTCAAGTTCCATGATTTTCCTTGAAACTCAACCTCCTAAGCATGTGTAAAAGAAACTCCCAGTTCACATGGTCATAGGCTTTCTCCACATGAAGCATACAGATAAGACCCAGGTTCTCACCACACATCATTGAATCAATAACCTCATTCACAATGAGTACCACATTCAAAATCTATCGACCTCCAACAAAGGCATTCTGATAGGGGAGATCACCTTGTCCACCATCGTCTTCAGCTAACTTCGCAATAATTTTATACATGCTGCTCAATAGGCTAATTGACCTAAAATCCTATTTTTCCAGACAGGGTTTCACATGGTGGACAAGATGATGGTGTAAGAGTCAAAATTGGGAGGCTCTGTCGGTATGAAAAATGGTGCCACATGCTATATTTTTGACAGTTTGGAAGGAAAGAACATAAGAATTTTAGACAGTAGAAATTCCTACGGATATTCTTGGGAGGAGGGTAATTAGTACCCACAACCAAGTCATGACGTGCCGACATGGGTACTTCAGGGTGAGGCAAAAGGTCCATGTAACATAGAACACTATATGAATGCCAAATTTTGGTCTGAAAAGGCTATATTAAGTAAGTTGGGGACTGCAGCCTAACAACAAACACAAGTTCCAAATTCAGCCAAACCAAATCCAAATTCGGATCATATAATTGATAAAAGGAGTAACAATTTTTAAGTAAGAGAAATATGAAATCTCAAAATCTAAATATCCGGATTTCATTATTAAGATCCTAATAGAAACTCCACCAAATTCAGATCTAAATATATACATACGGATCTAATACATCCTCTCCAGACCCACTCCATTACATACTCCAGTTTGGTATATTAGAATACCTCTCTACGATTCCACCCATTCTTTAACTTTCTCTCATTCTTAAGTTAGCTATAATAGTAGAGAGGGAGAAGTGGTCCATAATTATCATTGCAATGTCCATTCGGCGGCAGGGGGGGCAAGGGGGGCTCAATTACAAAAATCATGGTTTTCTTTCATTTGCTAGAATGAATAACCCAAATACACAACAAAATGAACCAAAGAACTAGTTAATACTAAAACCATTAACTGGAATATTGTAAACTTTTTCTTAAGGCATTAGAATTTAAACGTAAAAAATAAAAAATAAATAAATAAACATAGTAAAGTTCTTGCTTACAGTACAGGTAGACCAGAGCAATTTGAAGGAAGCAAAACCTTTAACAAACAAGGTATTCCCTCTGTTGGTATGGCACCTAAATGTATGAAGCACATGGAACAATATTGCACAATATAAAATGAAAATAGGATAAAATAAACTATAAAACACCAACTGTATAAAAGAAATTAGACTAACCAATTTGTGTGGCTGTGCCAAGGTGTAAAGGACGAGGCCTCTTTTCTGAAGACACAGTAATATTTCTAAATGCAACTTCATCATCAAGACCGTAGAGTTCCTTTACCTATAAATGTTCAATAATTTACAAGATGTAACATTTTCAAACAACATTTCTTCTTCTTCTTCTTCTTCTTTTTCTTTTTTTTTTTTTTTTTTTTTTTCTTTTCTTTTTTCTTTTTTTTATGAAATAATAGCTTTATTAAATGAAAAACATAAGGGTTAAGTAAACCCCCGCACATGTTGAGTATACAAAACAAAAACCAACTAAAAATGTAAAAAGTCAAAATACAACACAATAATAACCAAAAAGCTGAGGCTAAATTATGATCAGCGATAAACTCATTTAAAATGTGAACCTTAAACAATAGCTCAGTGACAGGATTCCCCTCAAACCATTCAAAATGTCTGGCACTACATTCTCCCCACAATAGCCCTCCCTCACCAAATTCACCCCAACGACAAGTGCCTGTAAAGAAACCACTAGAACAATGATCAAATATATAACTTCGCATCAAGGAGAGAACTAGAACCATTTCCCAGTTGCACAAAATGATATAGAAAACTGTGTTCTTTTAACAACAAAACATGAATTATGAACACACACACATATAGAGATGCTAATATCAGGTGCACCTGAGGCATCTTGCATCAGGTGCCCTCTTGTAGATGGTTGGTAGTTAAAATATAGGCAAAACTATTAAATCAGTTTGGCGCAATTAGATTGCTCGATTTTAATGGTTTTGCCCTAAAAAAAATTAAAATTAAAATCACTATTTTACTTTTAAAAGTAAATAACAAGTGGTAGCTTATCCAAACAGACCCTAAGGAGATGACAGAAATTATGCAAGCTGTCCATGCTCAAGTGAAGGTTAAAATTGACCAATCTAATGCTAAATATGAAGCTGCAGCTGATCTTCATTGCCAATAGCTACTTTTCAAGGAAGGTGGTCTTGTATGTTGAGCAAAGAGAGGTATCCTACTGGTTCCTACTCTAAGTTGAATGCTAGAAAAGTGGGTCCTTGCAAGGTTTTGAGCAAGGTTAATGACAATGCATATCAAGTACAGCAGCTAGGCCACTAGAATATTTCGAATTCTTAAATGTGAAGCATTTGGTGCCTCATTTTCCAGCCGAAACTTGAAGGCAAATTTACCAAAGCTACTGCTACTGTTAGCTACTGTCATTTTAGTATTTGTCTGTCTTTTAACTCGTGTAACAGCATGTATTGTTAGTTGGTTAGAATCTTTAGAGAGGCCTACAAATAGATGGTTGGTAGTTAGAGATATAATTTTGTTGTCATTTTGTTAAATTCCAGATTTGAGAATAGAGCATTCATTTCTCAGTTTCTTGATTTCCCTGTAATTCCAGCAATTGTTCTTGAAATTTAATGCAATTTCATTCAATTTATCTGTTGATTTGATTTCAATTGACATCAGAAAATGATAGTTTTTTTTATCAGCAACAAAAGAAATTTATTAAAAAAGATAGAAAAGCTACAAGAAGTGGTAGTTTATGATAGCTTTCGTGGTTGATCTTCCTGACATGAAACCAAATTGATCTTGCCTCAATCACTCTCTCCCTAAGTTTCATTATATGACTCATAAGCTTAATGTCATAGTAGTTACTGCAACTTCGAAAAGCATCTTTGTTCTTTATATAAATGCCCTAGAGTGCTTTTCCTCCCATTCAAAGGGCATCCTTTTAGTTCTTAACATCTTATTAAACAATTTAGTTAGCCAAATTATACCACCATCATCCATACACTTTCAAGCCTCAACAAGAATTCCATCTGTCTTACAGCTTTTCCTATTTTCATCTTTTTCATAATTTCCTTCTATCCTAATTCTTAAAAAATATAAATAAATAAACAAATAACACATAGTTTATATTCTTAGCAAAGTTACAAAGCTTCTCAAGATTAAATTCTCTATAAGATTTTCATTAAATAATTTGTTAAAACAAATTCCCCACCTTTCTTTAATGTCATCCTCATTTACTAAAACTCTTTGGTACTCTCACCTTTAATGCACTTCACATGGTTTAAGTCTCTACTTTTCCTTTCCTTTATCCTAGTAAGTTTATATACATATTTCTCACCATCCTTCGATCCTCACCTGTAATACACATCATCATACATCTTTAGTCTAGCCTCACTTACTGACTTGCCATTGACACATTCTTCTAAGAATGTAATCTATTACATTGCATGACTTGAAGATAAAGAATAAACTGTCAAGTGTCAACAATCAAATAGAAAAGTATTTTGTGTATCTAACATCAAAAATAGAGACAGGTTTTTCCACAACTTGTAGTAGTAGATGAAACAGAATCTTTAAATTATTTCCGGTTTGGAGCTTCAGTCAGTATCCCAATTATGGCTCCACACAGAAATGAGATTGTAAAAATAACTACCAACAATATTATGGATGCCTACATATG
>JAESVK010000410.1:549689-574312 GCA_017140935.1 Hamamelis virginiana
GGGGAAGTAAGAGAAGAACAAAATTAGGACAAAAAGTTTACGAATGTCTATTTAAAATAGAATGTCACGATTATGAAAGGAAGAGTTAAAACAGAATTTTGGAAAGAAAATTGCCAGCACTTTAGATAAAGCAGACTGTATGAAATATGCACTTCATTCCCAACAAAGAAGTCACACTGTCTTAAAAGTAAAACAAGAAGATCATGCAAACCTGAGGAATTTTGTCTCAAAGATGTATGCAGAAATAAATGATGATACCGACAAGTATGAAGCTTGGTAACTAAGGCCTCTTCAGTCAAACCATCCTCGGCTGAAAACGTCTTCATAGTCTCCAAGACTAGAATTATGGAATACCCCTTTGCAGAACGAGATATTCCTAGAATTACCAGATTAAAAGTAAGACCTTTAACAAAATCAAAGTCATCAAACTCGAATAGTACAAGAAAAAAAAGGTAGATTTTATTGAACAATTAAATACATTACCTAAACAAAATGATGATGTGGATAACATTGAAAACACCAGATAACCAGAACTAAAATACTTCACACATATTTCTCAATAGGAAAATCAGTTAACATTGTACAAAGTTTTGTAAAAATTTGAAGTTTTTAAGTTAATTTGACAAATTGAATTATATTTTCAAAGATTGCATCAAATCAGAAAGGGAGTTTTTTTTTTTTTTTTTTTTTTTTGATGTGGGGGTTGAATTCCTGTCTTACATTGATCTTCCCTGAAGACTTGTCCGATATCAAGTTAAAACTATGAACCAAGTAGTTCGGAGACTTTATTCAGAATGTAAGATATTGATGGGGTATTACTAAAAAATAAGCCAGCTGTAAAGAAGATAAGATGTTGGACACAGTTGGGAGGAGAGAGAGAGAGAGAGAGAGAGGGTATCTAGTTTGGGTGGACCCAGAAATGGTTGGCCAAAGGCACTGCAGGAGAAAAGGACCGGAGATGCCACTGGAGGAAGGAAACCTCTCACCTTCTCATAGCTCTAGGATTTCATTGAAAGAAACCAATTCCCCTTTAATATCTTCTTTTTTCAATTTATTCCTCACATCTTTTTTATTTTTAAAATAACCAAACTTCTTTATCACTTGGTATGGGTGCATCCTGCTTCTTGTGTGCAAATGTTGGAGTTCAATTTTTGAGGTTTGGGTGATAATAAAAGGGCTCTTGTGCTGTGAATATAAGTAGTTTTGGCTATTTTTTGGGTTATCTGCTTGGAAAGGAACTCTCGAATTTTTTAGGATAGATCTCAAGAGTGTGGACGTTCTATGGGACACGGTTTCTCATTTGCTTCTTTATGGGCTTCAGTTTCTAAGGAATTTTTTGGGATGCCTTTGTTTGTTATTAAAGAAAATTGGATTGTAATGTGTGAAGCTTGAGTTCATTTCTTTTTCTGTTATTTTGTTTTATTTTTTCCTTTGTAGGACATCTTGTCCTCATTTGTACTCCTCTTTTTATCTAATAAAATCTTTTGATGCTCATTTGAGAAAAAAAAAATGGAACTTGTGTTGCAACTTCCAAAAGGTAAACAATAAAGAATACAGCTAATAACACAAATACATGGAAGAGAGGTATTGAACATGTTATACAACTTCCAAAAAGTAAACAATAAAGAATACAGATAATAACATAAAATTAGGTAGCATATAAAAGACAAGAACATGTGGCCTTAAAATTCAAAGGCAATAAAATTAATTCTATCAATATGCAAAAAATAATAATTATAATTATAATAATAAGTAATTCATATTGAAAAGAGCAATTTTTATAGCATAGTATCCGACAAAAGATGTAAAGACATGTAAATTGTCCATACCAACTACAGGCATTGGTTCTGGAAAATCAAGATCATGATCAACCCCAACGAGCCCAAATACATAAGGACTACCTGGATGTGCATGCCTGAATTCTTAAAAAACAAGTCAGATCAGATTATGCAAGTCAAGCATCGTAAAGAGGGTGAAAAAAAAAGGGTAAAGTAAAAAAGAAACACTATTCAACATATAAATGTATGCACGTATACTTCAAGTTTTACACCCCAACATTTTGAGACAATCTGAGTGAAATGTATGCACAAGATCATCATGACAATCTTCATTTAAAGTGACCAAAAGCAACTTGTGTTCGTTAGTAGATAACTCTTCGAAGAATAAAGCAAACTAATCAGGCGTTTTACATCCAAGTTACCTTAAATGGCCTACTCTGTTTTACAAAGGATTCTAAATAATTAAACTGTGTTTCTCAAATATTTAGATGAGTCAATTAATTTTTTAAACATTTTCAAATTAAGGCAATCTAGGAAAAATGACCACATTTATTATTTTCTTGGTGATTATGGTATCAAGTTGCAAGTTCAAATGTTATGTAAACCAAACTGGCGAATCTTAATTTTCAAAAAATGTCCCAACACCCAATTTAGTAAAGCAAAAAATAATAGAACAAGGGGGGAAAAAGTAAAGTAAAAAGTAACCTCAAATCAAGAAGATTCTTCTATGGCACATTAACCAATAAAAGACACACCCTATGTTCCATGAAGCCGGGTATGGAAGTCAGGTGCAAGTATGTGTCCAAGCATCGGATTTGTATGTTTTCCAAAGATTTTCCACTATTTTGAAGTATTTGGCAGAGTACCTAATTGCTATGCAATCATGGCTCATTAACAATGCTTATAGGCATATTTTTATCCATTTTTATTATTGACTTGCTAGCTTTTCATAAATTTTGAGTTTAATGTCAATAATTTGCTTTTGTAGGATTTCTTGCTTAATAAAGCCATTTTAAGTTTGTTCGAGGTCAAATCTCAAAGTTCATGCATGATTTGAGCTAAAAGCATACTCAAATGGAAGGAAAAATCATCAAAAAGGCATTAGGGATGCATTAGGAGACTTGAGGAAGTAAAATTGCATCAAATGAAGAAGATAAAATTTGATCGATAGAAAGTCTATAGATAGTCTATCAATAGACCCATGTCTATCGATAGGGATAAATAGGTCTATTGATAGGGTGCAGCCTCATATGGGACTTTATATAGAATTTCAAGCCCGCAACAGTAGTCTATCGATAGGGACCTATAGGCTATCGATAGAGGCAGCTCGGGAAAATTTCTATTTTTGGAAACTTTATTTTTTAGCAACTTTTGTGTTTGTTTTCAATTGGGTTTTGTTTGTAGGGTTTCCTAAGCCTATTTAAAGCTAATTTGAGGTGGGGGGGCTCTTGCTTGGGACGTTTCTACATCTTCTCTCTCTAGTTTTCCCTCTCCTCTCTCCTAAGGTTTGATGTTTATGCTTGGAATGGAGCGTTTTGGCGATTCTATATCCACCATGAGCAACTAACTCTTCTTCTTGGGCAATAGATGAAGCTTTTCTTTAATTAATTGTGTTAATTAGGATTGGGTTGGAGTTTTATTGAATTTCTATGGTAATTGTATAACTTTAAGGTTATTGCTTCTATGCAATTTGGTTTTGAATGTTTTTATCTATCAATATAGTAGTTTTCTGTGATTTCAACTATATTTGTTATACAATGATTTTTATCGAACATGTATATGTGAAGCTAGATGGTTCCTACCCTACTTGGATGGATTGTGCATACTTGTTTGACAGTCATGCCTTAAAGGGATGATTCATGCTTAATTCATATATACATAATATTCTTGATAGCTTATTCTTGTAGTCTAATTCATTACCTACCATAGATCTTCATAAACCCTAATTCAACCTAATTAGTGCAATTAATGCGAGTTAAGTGGATTCGAAAAGTCCAAGGTTATATTATTCTTGATTCTCTCCTGCCAAACAACTAACATTCAATCTTATTTTCTTAACTAGAATCAAATTCATTTAGATTTCTCATAACTTAGTCTTTGATCCCCGTGGACAATACCCATGCTCAATTGATTTCTCTACGAATTGAGGTTAAAGCACGTGTTTTTTATAAATATTAAATCTTGATTGTTAACAAGGAATAACCTCCCTTGTTTGGCACAATCAGTACCCACATCCATGTCATGTAGTGTCGACATGGATACTTCAAGGTGAGGCAAAGGTTCCATGTAACATAGGACACACCCTACCCAATTAAGAAATTTAGGGTGTGGGGCTCCCTTGTTGAATTTAATATGGGTGGCTTTCCTACTAGAATTCCTAAAGTTGGCAAAGGAGAAGGGGATCAATATCTTTGAACAATGCAGTCGTGCAGTGTTTTGAAACCAGCAGCTTTATCAGACCCAAACCGAACCAGCTGGTCCAACCACCAAACCAGTGACCCTCCATCCTGTTACAAGGTCCTGGGTAGAACTCAACCCCAAAAGCTAGCTCAAGAGGTGAGGGTGCCCTCACGCTTATATACAGCACATTACTTTCATACTTAGGTGATGTGGGACTTCGCTTCACACCCTCCCTCACGCGCAGCGTGCTCACTGGGCAGCACCTGCCGCGTGCAGGCCAGGGACACGCACCCTACCCATCCCTTGGTATGCCGGCTCTGATACCATGTTACAAGGTCCTGGGTAGAACTCAACCCCAAAAGCTAGCTCAAGAGGTGAGGGTGCCCTCATGCTTATATACAGCACATTACTTTCATACTTAGGCGATGTGGGACTTCGCTTCACACATCCAACCAGTCCATGTCACACCATTAGGTTGGGAGATAATCTTAGAAATATAAAAATAACAAATGCAGCCTGGTGGTGGGGGAAATCAAAACTTGAATCTAAAATTATCTAGGAAGCCTCAATAGGCTAACTTTAAGTTGTTAATAAATGCGACAACTTTAATTTTTATCCACTTGGCAACCTGTACTTAGCGAATTGAGTCCGCCTCCAGTCAAACCAGTTGACCAATGATCCAGTCAGCAAAATGTGTAGATGACTGGTTTGGCGCAGATAATTATAGAACCAGCACTGAACTGGATGATTGAACCGTTCAGTACAACTGGTCAGGTGGATGGATTACACCAGTTCTGAGAAATACAGTTCATAAATTATAGTATTACAAAATATGCTTTATTTATAGTAAAGTATACTGAATTTCAATTAAATTTCATTTGACTACATAAGGAATTAGCATTATTTATCAAATTCCCTTTCCTCAAACATTCATCTATGTCTATAGATGTCACAGTCCAAATGATTAACAAAAAGAGTTGAACATTTTGAACCATAAGAACTTAAAAGCCAGTAGGCCAATAAAGAGTACAGGTTTGAAAGAGTCCACATTGCATTAGACCAAAATTAAGAGTCCAATCCTTCTCCTTGAAAAGGCTAATCATTCCCTTTGCTGTTGTTGGATGATATATAGTTACAGTATACTATAATTTATGGACCTAGGCAAAGGTTAATACAGAATCCTATTCCGAACTCTTCCCTTTGGCAGTTTAGGAGAAGAAAGAAACTACATGTACAAGTTTATAGAAGGCAAGAGCAATTCTAGCAAAGGTTAACACTCTTCTAGTCTTTTGGGTGTCAATAGAGAATTTTTTTTTTTTTTTTAAATGCTTTTTTTTATAAAGCAAAATTGTATTAAAATAAAAAGATGAGCAAAGCCACTATAATCATCTTCTTTATATTCTTATAAAGAGAGATTCCTCTTCCAAAGCCACTATCTTTCAATCAATGTAAGCATTTTCTTGAAATAAATTATGATGACATAGCACTGCAATTTATAAAAAGTTATTTGATATCTAATGTTTAATTAAATACCTAATAAGCTAGGTATATACCTAAATCATATCTAGAGTTCAAGTAATCTCCTAACCATAGCTAAAATTCTTTGTCTAAAAATATCTCTCTATAAATTTCACATCCTAAATACAAGTCAATCCACAACAACATGCTGTGGGGTTAGAGAAAAAAAAAATCACCTCTTCAATGTCACCAATACAAGCTTTATCAATTATGCCCTTTCGGTTTTAGCAAGCATTTCAAGAACACAAACATCATATCAAAATAAATAATGCCAAAAAAAAAAAGAGAGAGAGAGCAGCGATTAATACAACTAAGTTATTAACATGTGATTTACCCAGATATAAAACGACCTTTACGAGAACGAGCTTGAGTTGGACCTTGAACTTCCTCCACTATGCACTATAACAACCAATACACAACCATTTTAACAAGCTAGTCAAATAAAAATATTAAATTAAATTAAATCTCTTTAAAAAAAAAGGAAAAGTACTTTAAGATATCTACTAAAGGCGTGCCATAATGAAGACAAAATGGAAGTCTGAAGCAACTTTTCCCCAAGTTAATAGTACCTAGATGAAAGTTCAGCATTAAAATTAAAAGAAGCATGCATTATCTGATGTGGGCTAATGGTACAAGTATTTTTCAAGTTGTTGTTGTTGACTGTCATTTACTTCATGAGACAGCTATGTAGTGTTAAATTTTAACATATTATTTAAGTTAGTGTTTGTTAAAAGCCTATAAATACTCGTAATCTGTTAGAGGACTCAGTTTTTTATGTCATTTGATCATTTCCAGATCATTTCTGTAATCGAGCTCTAAGCTCCCGTTCTTTCTGTATTTACAAGCCTGATTCTTCAATATCAGATTAGTTTCTCTACAATTTCTTGGTTGATTTGATTTTGATAGACATCATTTGGTATCAAAACTTCAGCTTCTGAACCATTTCCCACTGATTTTGATCTTTTTTTCAAACCCTAATTCCTTGTTTCTCATTTGCTGAAACCCTAGAAGTGAGTTTCTAAGGTTTCAGCACCTCAAATTCACTCTCCTTCATTGATTTTGTGCATTTGAAGCCTAGAAATTGTACTGGCAGTGATCAAATCGTACTGGAGTATGAATTGTAGCTAATTTTTGGTAATTCTTTTGCTTTGAGATAGCTCTTTAGCGATTGATTCCTTGTGGCAAATCAATCGCAACTGAAGAATGATTCAGGTAGCTCAGTTATCCTTGAATCTGATCAAGTTTGAGATCTGTGATTTGGCTAATTTTGATCGACTTTAAGAGCTGCAACTCTGTCAACTCTGATTGAATTTGAAAGTAGTAACCACATCAAGTCTGCTCGACTCAAACTCAGGTGATCAGATTTCTTGATTGATATCTGTCTACTGGTTCGGGTATCTCTGATTTGATTTGAGGTTTTGTAAACTGCTTTGAAACAGCAGCTCTCAATCAATCCGTTTCAAGAATCAGATTTGAGATTTCGTAGACTTCTTTGGATTGCAGCTCTCAACTAATCAGCTTCTCTTGAACTTGAAGTTGACTCTGAAATTTTGAAGTTGCTGTGGCACAAGGGAGGAGAAGAAGAGGTCAAGGTAGACGCTATCAAAATAATAGCGGGGAAGGAGTGGAAGCTCATCCTCCAGTAGGAAGACATGCTGGACAGCAGCATAACCATGGCCAAAGAAGATGAGATTGCTAATTTGAAGAGGCAAATGACTGCACTTGGTACAGCGCCTCTGCCCTCCTACTCAGGTATGTAAAGACTCCAAATTGGAGTATAATATCCAAGATGAGCTTCCAGAATCCATGAAAGTTCTGATTCAGATGAGCTTGTAGATTGGATGAATACTCTTGAGAGAATTTTTTTTTTCTTGGTAAAAGATAGAATATTTCATTTTTATGAAGTACAGGATACAAAGAAGATGAAGTTGGCATCTAGTCACCTCAAGGGAAAAGCCTCCAAATGGTGGAAACAATTGCAAATGTTTTGCCAAAGGAGTGGGAAATGAAAGATTAAAGATTGGCATAAAATAACGAAGAAGCTCAAGAGAAATTTCTCCCATTCCAAGAATGTGATTTGGTGGAAACTGTTAGGTTTTGAGTTTGAGTGTTGGCATGTTTCGTTTCAAAACTTGGTTTGGGTTGTACTTCTTTAGAATGTGTACTAATGATCTCAAGCGAAGCTGTGGCAAAAGTCTCTAACTCACCATGGACTAGGATGGTAAGTGACTTAGTGACCTAGTTAATCATGTTTAGGTGGTTAGATGGTCTTAGACATCCATATAGCTTTTAATGTCAAGCTTACTCAAGGTTAAAGAGTTATGTTCATTCAATATTGGTATAAATCCATTCTATAGCTCTTGTTGATCAAATGAAAGGCCTATGCATGCATGCTAGGAACTTGGTTTAAGGTGAAGTGCATGGTAGGAGAATGGTTTGAGGTGAATTTAATGTGCCAAAGTTGATATAAAAGTGTTAGAAGACATTTGGAAACTTTTGGAGTTGCGCAGTTTTTCTGACGAAAACTTCCAACTTCAAATGGTCATATCTCCCTCATCCGGATTCCGTTTTCGATGTTCTACCCATGCACGGAAAGCTTAGAAAGTCTAGTTTCTAAATATGGCTCTTTTATGGTCTAATTCAATTTTAAAAAATTTGGATTGATCCAAATAGTGCTAGATCGATCCAATATCGTGAAAATTCATATTACAAAATCACATTCATAGCTGGATCGATCCAAGTACCTTCTGGATCGATCCAAGTTCAGGAAAACTGATTTTTTACTGTCCATTTACTGCTCTTACCTTTGGTAAACACCCTAGGTCATTTTCCCCTCTTTAAATACGATCTCTTCTGAGTATTAGGGTAGAGAGCCAGCCTCCAGATTACCTCATCCTTCTCTCTAACCCTAGAGTTGCTCTTGTGAGCTTCTAGTCTCTCCATTGTTGTGAGAGCTCTTGTGTTCCTTCATTGATATCATATGGAATGATGTTTATCCTTCTTAGGATGACTTAGAAACCTTGGAAATCAGTCTACAACTTCTGTGGTGAGGAATTTCTATGGAGATAGGAGATTTCTCATGGCTCTTGGATGAAGGCATCAAGAGTGAGGCCAAAGGATTTGGTTGCTAAGCATGCTATGGTCAAAGAGGACTCATGGAGTTTGAGTTGAGAGGGATCTTAGTACACTAGGCCTGGGATTGGTGAGAACTTGTGTATGGTATAATCTCTAACTCTTTTTCATAGTGGATTGCTGTGTTTCTCCCGTGGTTTTCTCCCGAAAGGGTTTCCACGTAAAATCTGTGTGTTGAATGGATTTTATTATGTTGATTATTGCTTGAGTAGGCTATCAAGAAGGATGGAATGATTTCTGCCTTGTTCATGAATCCCTCTTGATAGTCTCAATGTTAGATGGTATATTGCACATGAAGTGTTTGTGTTTATTACTGAATCACTGATTTTAGTTGCTATTTGTATGTAATGCTCATGGGTATGTGATTACATGTGGTAGTGTTCTTGTGTATTTTAGGTCTAAGGGGACTTGTATTTTCTCATAAACAACTGCAAACGTTTCGCCAAAGTTTTGGAAAAGGAAAGATTAAAGATTGGAATAATATAACGAAGAAGCTCGAGAAGCAATTTCTTCCATTCCAAGAATGTGTTTTTGAGTAGTTTAAGTGCCGTGAATATGGTCATCAATTTTTGGATTGTAAAAGAGCCATGGGAAATCATAACAATATGCTTTTGATGGAACAAATGGAAGAGTTGGAGCAATATGATGTGCCATCCATCTTTGATCAACCTCTAACTGAGAAAGTAGGTGGTGATTTAGATGATTTTGAGTTGGAGCCAAGTGAAGCACAACCAATTTATGATCAAACCTTGAATAAGGAAATCAGTGATAATTTTGAAGATTGGTTGAGAATATATATATGTTGCTGCCCATGAAGAAGAAGGTAATCTCTAAGCCTCAAACATCCTCTCTACTTCAGTACTTCCTTCCACAAGCTTTATTGAAGAAAGTGTTGATAGTTATGGCATTTGTGCCTCAATTCCACTAGAGAATGAGACTGATCTTGAGATTCCTATTGCTTTTGTGAAACCTAAGCCTCCGACAACTTCTCTACTCGCCTCCAAAAGTTCTATCCAAAAAGGTGGCTATGTAATTGCCTTAACTCCACTACAAACAGTGGCTGAAAATGGAGATTCTAGTGCTATTGGTGACTCGTTGCAGCAATATTTGGAATTTTTACCTCAAGGATTGCCTCCCGAGTTGCCTCCCATGAGGGAGATCAAACATTATATTGATTTGGTACCCGGTGTGGCACTTCCTAACAAGACGATCTATAGAATGACACCAAAAGAGAAGAAGAAACTTCCAAAACAGATCGAAGAGCTTCAAAAACAAATTGATCTCCTCAGTAGATATTCTAAATTCGAGTTCATCCAAGGGAAGGATGGAAAACCACTTTCAAGGCACAAGATGGCTATTTGATTGGTTAATCATGACTGCCACCATATTTTGCTGCTGAAACTTGAGAGCAAGTTTTTTAAAAAAAGGGGAAGTCTGATGTGGGCTAATAGTACTAGTATTTTTTATATTGTTGTTGACTGTCTACTTCATGTGACAGCTATGTAGTGTTAGTTTTCTCATATTACTCAGTTAAGAGCCTGTTAGAGGCCTGTAAATACATGTAATCTGTTAGAGAAGACAGTTTTTGAGGCCATATGATCTAAGCTCCTGTTCTTGCTATATTCTGTAGTTTCTAGCCTAATTCTTTAATATCATATTAGTTTCTAGCCTAATTGAATGATTTGATTTTGATTGTCATCATTGTCCTCCCTAGTACTACTTCGAATAGTCGGTGAATTCATTAACAAATTGAAATTAATTGGCAGTACACACAGTATTCTAAAATAATTTTTGAATTATTGAAATATAATCAATAAAAAGACAGGTCTGGTACCTTGAAAGAGGCTCAATTCCCAAAGACTTAAACTTGAAATATAATCAATTAAAAGAATGGTCTTGTACCTTGAAAGAGGTTGCAATTCCCAAAGACTTAAACTCATACGCCTTGTAAAATAGCAATGGATTTCAAAGTGAAATATGGTTTCATTTTGAACTTCAAATTTTATCTAAACTATGAAAGATAACATAATGCACCAATAATTACACAAGCATATAAATCGAATCAATAAATGACTTGGAAAACTGCTCTAATCAATACTCACCACTGAATAACCATTACGTGTCAGGTCATCCAAAGTTTGCCGTAAATTCTGCAGGAGAAGCATATTATTAAAATGCAATACAGCATTGCGATCACAGACAAGAGATACAATTATCAGAATTTATCATTAAATACAATTTGGCAATACAGTTTGGATAAGCTACCACTTCTTGCATTTTACTTTTAAAAGCAAAATTGAGTATTGATAGTTACTTTTAAAAGTTGAGGTAAGAAGAATTAAAGTGAAAAACAAGAAGTGGTAGCTTATTCAAACAAACCCTAAAAGATGACACTGCTGAGAGAATAAAAATTTTATACAGCAAAATAATTCGTACAAGTTGAAGGCTTTTAGCTCCCTAAATGTAAATATAGATAGTCTTTTTCCTTGGAACAAGATGACAACTAGACTGGTTCAGATTGTTTGGCATAATAAAAACTTGGTGCATAAAATTATTTAAACACGAAGAAACAGACTAAAACATGCACTAGAAAATTTAACCAGTACCATGACAGGGCAGCCAGCTCTTGGGATACTGTCAGTACGCAAACCACCAAAAGGATTTAAACCAGCATATTCAACAAGAATACAAGCATCTATCCCAATGGCTTCATAGAACTCTCCAACCTGAAAAGACAAACACGCTGCATTCATTATTAAACAGTTGAATGTGAATAAAAAATATAATGTAAAAGCAAGACAGGAGAATTTTCAGTGAGGTAGAAAAGATTCGCTGTCATCTTCATTGCAAAGAAACGATATGAGTAAAGGGAAACAAGATTGGAAAATACTCTGCAAAGTAAAACTTCACGTGGAAACCTTGACTTGAACTGCAACATCTCCCAGTTAAGGGTCCCTTCTTTTAGGCTACATTGAAAACAATTCATTCATGAATTAGTCATATTCAAATCAAAAGGATCTCCATGAATCGTTTCCTGCAAAGTGGGATATATATATATGGAGAGAGAGAGAGAGAGAGAGAGAGAGAGAGGACTCACACAAAGTCAAGGGTTTATAATTATGATCCTGTGTGTGTTGTTGATGTACTATATAGTAAAATTGCACAGTTTTTTCATACTCAAGAGTATGCATTCCAGTCAACTCTGTTCTAGTCTTCTTGAAAAAGTAAACAATACAAGCACGCACGCATGCACTCACGCACATATATTAGAATTTTTTCCTTAAGGTAATACGGATTAATTACATAGGTGGAAGATAAAGTTAGCAGAACAAAATCAAAGAGCTCACCTCCCATTTTTCAAGTTTACATTCAGCCCTAGCAGATTGGAATATGTGAGCCTCTTAACGAGATGGACGGTAGAAGGCTTTCTGCACATTTGCATCCTCTGCAATAACAAACCCCGAAATATAAGATGTTACAAGAACATCACAAAATTCTATAAATCAACCAAAGACTTCTCTAATAAATAAAGTTCAGCTAATTTAGCAAATCCAAAAACATCAAGTCAACTGGCACACCTCCTTCCACCAGAGTAGGTGAGAAAGATCCTTTCCATCCAAGTCATTTTTCAATTCTTTGAGTTTTCTAGTCACTTTGGTAGTTCCTTTCAGAACTTTTCGCTCTTTGAAACAACGAATCCGCTCACATTGTCTACTACTGTTGTTTAAAAATGAATGTAGCAAATTAGATTCTAAATTCAATGGGAAACACAAAATAATAATAATAATAATATTATAAAATAAAAGAATTTAAAAAAAAATCATGGGGAAAAAAAATAAAAAAACTTCTCGGTGATGACGAGCATTTTATCTGAAATCTAAAACAAAGAAAACACCGGCACCATGCCACCATTATGCATATATGGGTTATCTAGCTTGTTTTGAAGAAACACGTTGTACTAAATGGCAAGAAATAAAATTGCATTAAATGGCAATAAAATTGTTGCTTACCCAAAAAAATGGCAATTAAATATATATAATCACTATTCACACTCATGATTAGATGCTTAAAGAAACCATTGTATCAAATGGCAATCAAATAGTGTAATTATATATATATATATATATATATATATATATATATATATAATCAACATTATGCTTAAATGGGTCATGGGTTATCAAGTGTGTTTGAAAGAAACCATTGTATTAAATGGAAACTAATATGTAATTATTGAAAATGAACTTGTTCTCTACACAATAAACAATTTCAATTTTGCACTTTTGATAAGCAGAGACAAATTTAATAATAGCAGAGAACAATACAAAGAATAAGGACAAGAAATCCTTCGTGGAACAAAATGAAACCAAGAAAAAGCCTTCAACAAGAAGAAATAGCTGTACAAAACTCAATCCCTCAGCTCCAAGATTGCCAAAAAAACCACATCAACAAAGGAAGCTCACGCGGGATAGTAGTGGCCCATAAATGTTTCCAAAGTGGTCCCACCTTTAGCCAGAAAGTTTGCCTTCCCTTCCCATTTGCAGATCCATGCACCCAAGAAAAGGTAACCCCTATTTTTTACTTTTTTTTTTTTTTTTTTTTTTTTTTGATAAGCAACGAGAAATTTTGTTAGAATAAATAAAGATGACAAGATGTCCTACCTTACAGAAATGTAAAAAAATAAAAAATAAACAAAAACAAGAACTACATGAAAACAAAGCAAACCCACTAATCACAAGTCGAAGCCCAATTAACCCTAATAACAAACAAAGGAAACAACCTAAATTCCTAAGACAGCAAAGCTCAAAATGAATCCAAAAAACAAACTCTATCCGATAAATAATCAAAACTATCACCTCTGTCTTCAAAAATTCAAGCATTCCTTTCTAACCAAAGAAACCCCAAAAATAGCTAAAAATGCACATCTCTATGAAACAATAGCTCGCTTGGAACCCCAAAAAACCGGAAAATCTATTTCCCACATCACATGAGAGGAAAGTGGAGCCATCCATCAAATATTCGTAAGCTGAAAAAAAAATTGCCACAAAGCTAAAACAACATGTCAACTTAGAAACAATGTATCCAAACTCTTACCATCACCCCTACACATCACACACCACTGAGGGGAAAAAGACATACCAAGATTCCTTCTTTGCAACAACTCGTTGGTATAAATCTTCCGATGAGCCACAAAGCAAACACACACTTTTGCTTTCTGAATCATCTTACACGGACCAAAGAGAAATAACGAAAGGTCATCATACATAACATTGAAAAAAAATTACTAGAGAACAACCCATAAGAAAGAACAAAATACTTCCTCATGTCTTGGACCAAGGGTCTCAAAACCACCCATTCCAAAATAAATAATAAAGAAAACAATTCCTCAAACTCCCAATTGTTAAGATTCCCACGAAGATGAAAATCCCAACCAATAAGTAATGAGAAGAAAACCAAAAAAAAAATTAACAATGGGAGCATTATGATCAAAGGTTGTGGAAATTAGGGTGCTCCATATAGACTACACAGGGCCTCATGATTTAGTTTAATATATTTAGGGTTTCTAATTTTTAGGGTTTCCTTTTCTTATTAGGTCTCTTTTTATTAAGGTTTTTTTATTTGTTTCTATTTTGGTTTGGTTGTAGCCTATTAAAAGGCCTAAACTCTTAATATTTTGGTAGACCTTGAGGATTAATATTGATTAAAATAATTCTCCTCTCTCTGAATTTCTTCTCTTCTTTGCCCCAATTCTTCTTCTATCTCCTCTCTCTCACTTTTCTTCTCCCCCAAGTCTGCATCACAGGGTCAATGCATGCAAACGAGGAAACAAAAATGAAAAGGTACACTCACCCTCCAAACATCTTCTCAAAACCTACGTATCTCCACATTCCCAACATTAAAAGACAAGGAAGAAGAAAAATTAACCAGGGAAATGCCTATACAGGGACACCAAGCAGAGACCCTTCCCCAAAAAATGCCTCACAAAAATTTCAAATGCCTTTTTTAATGCATGTCGAAGCCTGAAACTTCCCTCCTTCCCTTCTTTTATCCAGGAGATAATTTTATAAGAGTCGCCCTTGATCAGTAATCCTCTAAAATCATGTTTCTTAGTGTGCATTAAACTAATCAAAAGGGCATGGACCAACTTGATTGCAAAACCGTCGCTAAAAGGCACAAGAAAGGAATAAATGACATTACCATCATGGTTTCTAAAAATACCACTGACATAAATAATTATGGAACTTCCTAAAGAGCATCCATCAAATTTTAATTTCACCTTACCAACAGGTGGAGGAGTTTGGGTGCGCAACTTATTACCTCTCAAAGAGACAAAGGGCAAGACAAATCAGCTACATTCCAATCCCTCGAAATAGAGGAAAGGGGAACACTACGCAATCTCTAGAAGGAGAAACCCATAACAGAGACAAAATTCTAATGTCTTCCCCCAAAGAAGCAGCATTACCTCTCCGTTCTTTAAAATTTGGGTGCCTCTTTCCCTCCAAATACAACAAATAATAGTAATCGCAACACAATTCCATAAAAACTTACCTGTATTCAGACAAAAAACACAAAGGTGTGCTTCCAAAAGAGAACAAACATACCTTGGAGGAGTCAAGATTTCAAAATATACACTCCAGGTAAAACAACTTGCACCAAATTATCATAGAAATAATATAAAATACGAGAACAAGTGATCAATCATTTTACCATTAGTGCAACACGTAAAAACAATTATTAGGGAATAGAGCTTTATGGGGTTTCCTTTTCTAAAGCAAATCAAAAGAATTTAACTTACTAAGGGTAACCATTCAAGCCAAATCTTTGATTTTAGGGGGCATTCTTAACTCCCTAATCAACTTAAATGAAAAGTTTCAATTATCAATAGGAAAAAAAAAAACAGTTTAGGATGAAATATTTTACATAATGCCCAATCCAAAATATATAAAAGCTTAAGAGGAAATGCATAAAGACATGTTAGGCATTCAGCATGCATAAAATGCACAAATAACCAAAACTCATTTTCTCAACTTCCTTTTACAAAACACAAAAATGTCCAAAGGCCTAATGGAGCCTTTAAAAAATGTCTTCATTTTCTGGAAACTTTCCAGAACTATTTTCCACCGAAACATACAACTTATATAGTTATATTACTCTAAGTAACCAAAGCCTCGTTCTATAAACAATTATATATAAACATATATATATATATATATATAGAGAGAGAGAGAGAGTGAGAGAGAGAGAGAGAGATTACAACCGAAGTGGTGATGGACTGAATGACCTGAACTTATGTGCGGGAGAACGAAGCAGGAGAGCGAGAGAATGCAATCGCGGGAACAAAGCGACAGCGTTTTTCGTGGTTAGCCAGTACATGGTGAGGAAATTATATTGAATGAAAATGGGACAGGCCAGTTAAGGATTTTCTAGGGTTTTGAGTTTTGCAAGAGCTCCTGAGCTCTGTTCGTTCTTCCCGCCAGTGAAGGACAGGGAAGGTTTTGCCTTACTGTGGTGGATATTTTTGGAAAATAAAAAACGACAGTAACGATGGAGAAACATTCGAGTGGTTCTGTCCTCACGGTAATCATATGTGGTGCTTTTATTATTTTAGGCATCTGCAATCGTAATATCCATTTTTGTAATTCATATGCAATGGTACCGTGTATATTTTTTGACTCGACCATCTATTCTTACATTTCAACCCTTGCTTATCCTCATTAACTACATTTTTTTCATCCATCAATCAGCATTCTTCCATCTTCGACACCATTTACAAAAATAATATTAATATTATTAATTAATAAAATAATAAAAATATTAATCTACTTCTTCCATATCTTGGATATCAATTTGGATTAATCTATTTCTTTTTTATATGGATATGGATCACAGTTGGAGCATCAAAAGTGCTATTGATGCCCAAAAAATTGATATGCCACGTCACCATTTCATTGCCAAGTCATTATTTTCACTGCCACATCGCCATTCCCATATTTTATCATTAAAGCAATAATGATCCATATCCAAAAAATAAATAATATATCACTATGGATATGGCTACAACAATTGAGATGGCTTGAGTATTATAAGGTTTTCTTTATGTAAAGTTGCATCTTATAATAGAAGGGAAAATTCATTTAATTTGTCCCCCCGAACTATCACTGCATTACATATTGTCCCTCTATGGTTTTAAATGTAACACATTGTCTCTTATAGTTTCAAAATATGACAACACCCTTATATCTGTTGACCGACAGTAGAACATATAAATAATTGTTGACAAACCATCAATAAGACCCTAACGATGGATAATTAAGAGTGAAATTCATTAATAAACGGAAAATGTAATGTATATAAGTGGAAAATTTAATTCAATGGTGGATTTATTAAAATACATGCCTCATATATTGTTTTATAAATTATGTGTCAAACAATGGATGAGAACTATATATGTATAACCCGAATCGGACTCGTATATATTGAAAATGTCTAGGACTATTTTTTAAAAATAAAATGAAAAAGGAAATGAAATGTCTAGGATCATTGTACGCGGTTAGACACACATGCCCTGTTATATATTGGGATTATTTGGCCATATTTTGTAATATAGTTGACAAATGTCAATGGGAGAGAAAAACAATTAAAACTTTTCATTTCGACCTGCAAAGAAAAAAATTATTCATAAAAATTGCGGAGCTCACACAATATATATGCATAGCATAAAAAATATCAAACTAAAAAAAAGGGCATATTATGTCGTTTTCGAAATATTATGTGAATAAACCCAATCTAAAAATAATTACAAAGATGAACCCATTACTATTTTTTGGGCCAAAATACCCATTAGATGATCGAATTTTGACTTTAACTCTTAATTTTGCACATAATCCACAATACTATACTGAATTCTCAATTTTGTACAAAATTCCCAATTAATTTACACATAACTCTCAATCTCCAATTTAACACAGAATCCTCAATTCCCAATTTTACACATAATTTCCAAGTTTACACATAATTTATAATCTCCAACGCCTCGAATCAATATTTAAACCCGTAATTTCATGTCTCTCTCAGTAATGATGGATTTGGAGTTGGGAATTAGATATTCTCAGTAAAATTAGGGATTATGTGTTAATTTGGGGATCATGGATTTTTTGTTAAATTGGTGATTCTATTCATTTATAAGGATTGATGATTATACATTAAATCGAGAATTTAGTATAATTTTTGGGGATTGCTAATAAATTGTTTGGAAATTTTTTTTGACTATTGACTGTTTACACAAGGATATTTTGGCAAAAAAAATTATTTACGTAATTATATTCTGATTGAATTCAATCACATAATATTTTGAAAAATTAGAATTATTAAAATAAAATACCGTAAAAAATAAAGAAAAGAAAAGTATGCAAATTGAGTCCATTATGCAAATTGTCATTGTTGAATAATAGCAACGACTGTTGATCATTTCCACACGTGACTCTAGTATAATCATTTCCACACACATAAAGAAATATTGAAAATTAAAATTTTTATTAAGTTGGAAAATTAAAATTAATATATACTGTAATACTTTAGAGCATTTTGATGTCATTTTCAGAGTCGCATTCCTTGTTTGTGATTTTGAAGTGTCTCAAAATGCATCCAACGAGAATTTTTTCCATATACCGATTATATATAATTTTTTAGAAATATAATATTTATCATGTACTTGTCACGTGATAGTACGTGCACATGATAAGTATTATGTGTCTAGAAAATTATATATATTCGATTACCAAATAATTTTTCGCATTCAACTAGCTAATTTTGAATTTTTTTAAAAAAAATAATACAAAAAACCAAACAGTGCGGCCATTTTGATACTATTCATTTTATATTATAGATGTTAGCTAGTAAGTGCCTAATGGGAATTGATGGCCTGTATCCTAAAATGACATAGATCGTATGTGTATTCTTAGAGCAATTCCAATTCCAATGGTTGGATATAATTTTTTGAATTCAAATTCATTTTTTCAATATGCTACTAGGGATGTTCAAAAACCCGCTAGATCTAGCCCCATCCGCAGCTTGCAATTATAATGGTTGGACGGGTTGGATGGATTTGATAAATTTTTGACTAGTTGGTTCGGCTGGCAGGTATAGAAGCGATAACCCACCATAAACCCGACCTAATCCGCTAACTAATTATATATAAAAAAATACTCATAATATTTTTACAAAAAAAAATTTCATTACTAACTTAAATTTTTCTTTAATTGGATGCGCTTGCAAGTTAAATAATTTTTAATTCTTTAGAGATATTTATTGTGATAATTTATTAATTTGAAGATGTACTTATTTTGTTGGATATGCGTGCAATTTTGAATGTAAAACCATACGTTAGTTTGTAAGATTTTTTAATAATAAAGAATCTTTATTATTATGTATCTAGTTATTAGCTTTTACTTTTATAAGGTAATTTATTTTGACACTTTAGTTTATTAGTGTTGGAAGAATTATTTAGATAAAAGTTTAATTACTAAAGAACACAATATTGCATTGTTAGATACGAAGTTGAAGTGTCTTTAATTACTTGTTAATTAAAAATGTTTTATGAACTTTAGGTGTTTATAAAAAAAAAAAAAATTGGGAAAATATACTTTACACTCCTCTACTAAAAGCCAAAAACATTTTGCACCTCTGTATTAAAAAAGTGAACAATTGACTCCATGCATTTTTAAAATTTGGCAGTTTGGTTCTTTCTGTTAGTTGACCGTCTATATTTTTTACGGAACAGTTGTCATATTACTATTTTTGCATGTAAAATGACAAAAATGCCATTTTTAAAATTTTTTTTTTTTTTCAATAGACTACGTGACCTCACGAAGCACTTTTTGTGACAAACTGTGAAAACCACCGCACCACCGTACCATCGCGCGAAACCCTGCTCAACAAGCTCCCATACACGCAAAAAGGGAATGATAAAAGAAAAAGCATGAAGAAAAGGAATCTTAAGTAGAGCCCGGACAAGCTACAAATTGGGACTTTGTTGCATTGATAGGGAAAATTTGATAATGATTTTTTGCCACACGGCATACTGCACGAATGAAAATTTATGAGAAAATAAGAGAATAAAAAGGTTTTAAGCCTTTGATAGCACAATCATAATAGTTTGGCAAAAACTTGCTCAGACTCTTCAAAAGCAGAACACTCAACACCATTTATGACTGGATCCTACTTGTGGAAATAATAACCTTACATAAGTCATGCAACCTTGACATGAAGAGTGCAGACCCATGCTGTAATTACCCGTTCCTGCTTACTTCAATGATTCGCAGTGGCAAGCGACGAAGGACGCCGGCATAATTTCGGGGCTTAGTGTTATGAGAATAATCAATGAGCCTACTGCTACTGCAATTGCTTATGGGCTCGATAAAAAGGGGTCGAGGTCCGACGAACAGACCACCACAAACCCACCACCCTAAATAATTGAAATTATTGGTACACAGACCACCATTAAAGTTGGTACAAGCTATGAAACTTTAATTGAAAGAGGGCTCTGTCATCCACCCATCAACTAGGAAGCAGTAAGTTGTACCATTATTAATTTCTATAAATGAGGAGAATGTTTGTGGTACAAATGAGAAGGTTGAGGACTGCGTGTGAGAGAGAAAAGAGGACTCTGTCATCGACTACACAGACCACCATTACAGTTGATTCTCTGTTTGAAGGTATTGATTTTTATGCCACAATTACAAGAGCTCGGTTTGAGGAATATTTGAACATAGATTTGTTCAAGAAATGTATGGAACCAGTGGAGAAGTGTCTTCGAGATTCGAAAATGGATAAGAGTCAAGCTCATGAGATTGTTCTTGTTGATGGGTCGACCAGAATTCCCAAAGTTCAGCAGCTATTACAAGATTTCCTCAATGGGAAAGAGCTCTGCAAGAGTATAAATCCTGATGAGGCCGTCGCACATCCATCTCCCCCTGCGCACGTTAGAAGAAGAGCTTGAAGGCGAGGGAGGAGGAGAGAGAAGGGAGGGTGAGGAGGGTTTTAGAGGCGGTGAGGATGGAGGTGAGGTGAGGTGAGGGTTAGGACTATGTGCTGAGTTTGTGAGAAATTTATGACTTCTGCCACGAATTAGAGAGAGAGAGAGAGAGAGAGAGAGGAACGGGGGGCGGATTTTAAGTTTTAAAGGTAAGGCAGCTGAAAAATGGGGTTAGGGCATCTCCAATAGTGCATTCATTTTTTTTCCTTCAAAAGCCAAATTTTGAAGGATAAAGGTGTTTTTTCAAATTTTGACTTTGGCTTTGAAGGGAGTTGCTCCAGTAGTGCATTTATAAAATTTTGATTCAACCATCTACTTTCCACTTCTACCCTCATTCTTTCTTATCAATTATATCAAATACCCTTCATTCATTTTTTTTTTTCTCCAACCACCAATAATTTAATTTACCAATTAAAATTAATATTAATACAAGGTACAAAAGTGCAATTAACTTAGAATAAATTAATCAAGCCCTAAGCATGGAGCCAAGCTCACTTAGATTAGTTCTTATTCAACCACCACCCAAAATTAATGGTCCAAAAACTAATAGGAAACTTCCCGTTTACTTGTTTGACCACACCACTTCCTAAAGTTCACAGCCCCATCGGCTCTCAATCTCAGAGTGCCCTATCCCCCTTTCTCTCTTTCTCTCATTCGAACTAGGGTTCCAAGTTTCCGATTCCGATTCAAATTCTGGGTCAACGAAAGTAACATCAAATTCTTCGATGAGGTGTTCCGAGGACGACAGCGTGTGGCCACCGGGGTTCAGATTCCACCGGACAGATGAAGAACTTGTGCTGTATTACTTGAAAAGGAAGATCTGCAGAAAACGCCTCAAGCTCGACATCATCGGTGAGACCGACGTCTACAAATGGGACCCTGAAGACTTACCTGGTACCCAACCCTTCTTTTAGAATCTGCTCGAATTTTTATTTTTATTTTTCTGTGGCTGTTTGTTTGCTGAGAAAATGCTGGGAAAGTGAGGGGAATGATCCAACCATTTTGTTGGTTGATGGGGGCAAAATGGACTTTTGATCCACTTTGCTTAGTTTGGATGCTACTACAGTTTCCTTCAAATTTGGGCAAATTTGAATACTTACTGTAGCTTCTTCAAATTTGGAGGAAGGGTTTGGATGCACTACTGGAGTGGTTTTTTTACTTCAAAAGCATCCATTTTGGCTTTGGCTTTGGCTTTAGATGCACTACTGGAGATGCCCTTACGGAGGCAAGATAAGTTTGCTTGTAGAGGGACTAATCTAACGTGTGCAGGGGAAGATGGAGCTCCCAAAAGTAATGGAGGGATTAGGGTATATTGATAAAATCACAATATTGTTAAACACTAAGACACTGTAAGTCTTTACGCCAAATTTTGAAAGTGCATGGAGTTAATTGTTTATTTTTTTAGTATAGTGGTACAGAGTGTTTTTTGGCCTTTAGTACAGGGGTGTAAAGTGTATTTTACTAACACAAAAAAAAATAGTAAAGCTTCACATTCTCAATCTGTCGATTGAAACCCGCCATATATTCAACCAAATCGCCGGTTGTTGAGGTAGGTGAGTGGAGAGATTAGCCACCCACCAAAGACGGATGGAGGGTAAAGGACGGGTTGGTTAGTGGTTTTACCCTCCACGTACCCCCATCTAACCCGCGCACATCCCTATCTGCTACAGTGAAATAAATATTTTGATGCAATGATAGTATATCCAATTTTTTTCTCCTCTTTCTATCTCTCTTTTCTCCAAAACTATGCAAGTTTCTAAGCACTTTTATATATTTTGGAGAAAAATAAATTTATCGGGTTAAAATTTGACTCAATTTTAAATTCAAGTTATTTTGAATCCACTAAAATAGGAAATTGCCATTTGGATTGGAAAAAAGAATTTAAATCCACGTATAAACCCACCACCATTTAAGTTGCTTTTACCATTTCAAATTAAAGCCATCCAACGACAGAATGTATAAAAAAGGCGCAAATGCATGAAGGGCATGAAAGGAAAGTGTTTGAACCATTCTAGTTATAATAGGTGTAGATTTATAGTAATTAGCAAATACATAATTAAAATGCATTCATTGCATAAAATATCATAAATTGTACATCGCTACGACGAATGAGTATTTTTGAAAATTCAAAATCCCTAATTCTTGCAATATAATACTTTTAGTGATTCGTTGTAGCGTCATAGCGATACATAGCAATTTGGTTACATAATGCTACACACACTGGCAGCAAGCACAGCGAAGTTTCCGATTTGGAACCCAGCCTCAAATGCTTGAAACGCACTATGCCATGTCACCTAAAGCCATAATCAAACAATTAAGCAGATTGTAAAATAAGAGCACGTAAATACGTAATAGTTGCAAGAGGGGTAAGAAAAAGGGAACTCACACAAGGTGATCTAGTTGCTCCAATCGGTACCAGTTGCCAACCGGTTGGCTGCATATAAAAAAATAAAAAATAAAACCATATCTCCAATTAAAATTTGGAAACTAAGGAAATTTTCAGTTATTATTGAAAATTTTATTCGACAATAGTAGTTCTATCCTAAAAGAATTAGCATTGACTCAATCTGTAATATCATGACAACTACTATGGGTTGGTAATATATAATATATGAAACTTCAAGGAGTTTTTCAAGTGATTCTTAAGTCGAGTTATCAACACAGACGTCCTAGGAATCTTGACAACCTCTTGGAGCCAGGCTTGCCTTTGACCATACTTACGAAAACATTATATTTATATAGTCCCGATCTAGTAAGCATATGCTAACTTTAACGAAAGTCAGCATAAAGCTCATAGAAAATTGTGGATGCATATTTTGAAAAAAAGATTGTTGGATTAAGTACCCTTGTTATGGATGTCATATTTGTCAAAAATCACAGTGATTTGATATAAGCATCTCAAAATGCAGATCGTACAAAATTCTGATTGCTGAAAATTGTCACAGTTTTTCTCAATGACATATAAGAAACCGACCGTTGCATCACTGTGATTTTTGGCATGCACGACATAGATATGTGTAATATTTAATCCAACGGTCAATTTTTCAAAATAGACATCCTACAATCACCTATGAATTTCATGCTAACTTAAGCGAAAGTTAAAGTATGCTGATAGAATCGTTTCTGTATGTGTGTGTCTATATATATATATATATATTCGTGATCTTATCCGCTATACCTCATTTAGACTAAAATCAGTTAAGAATACTAGCTCTTGGATTCTCATTCACTTAATGTATGATTCATTTTAAGATTCCAATCCAATGGCTCAATAGAACATATATATATATATATATATATATATATATATATATATATATATATAGTCAGATCCCTTGACATAATTTTTACTCCTAATTTGACACTTGATTTGCAAAATTCAGTATAAAATATGTATTTTGAGAAACGGACTGTTAGATTATATATTCTGCTTATACACATCATATATACCAAAAATCATATCGATCCAACGATTACTTTTTTTAAAATATCACAGTTTTAAAATAAACTGTAAAAAACTATGTGAAATGGTCACAATTGGATTTTTGAAAAACTAACCGTCGAATCAGTGTGAGTTTTGACATACATAATGCATAAAAGCAGAATATCTAATCCAACGGTCGTTTTCTTGAAATACTTATCTCACTCTTGATTTTGCAAATCGCGTGTCAAATTAGGATTAAAACCTATGTGTCAAGGGATCCTATCCCATATATATATATATATATATATATATATATATATATATATATATATATATA
>JAESVK010000410.1:653274-680488 GCA_017140935.1 Hamamelis virginiana
CACTTGCATTTGTATGACTGTGTGACTTCAATTCCTGCATTGTGTGCTCATTGACTTCGCTTGTTTAGGACGTTGTATGCTATAGCCAACGATGAGCCTAGCCCTGGGCCCGGTTTCTTTGACTCTCGGGTTCCATGTATGCGAAAGCCTTCTACCTTCTTGCCAAGTACCTTAGGGTATATTAAACGGACCAATCACGTACTGTTGGACCCACGCGGCATTCCTGATGTCACATATGGTTAGGTATATCGATTGGACCGAGCGAGTAAGGGACACTTATCCTACCCTTTTGCATTAGTCCATATAAACTGTCTTTGTAGAACACATTCCCTATTTCACCTTTTTCATACTTAGGCACGCAGCTTGCATCTTTTTCTTTATTTTATTTCAGTTTTCTTCAGTATTCATAAGTGGTAATTTGGCTTTCTAATTTAAGTAATTAAGACGTGTCAGTATCTACCGCCCATTTACCCACCAACCTCATTTTCACCATTACCTTACACCATGACTTTGACTGACCGCTACAACGCTATAGAGCAAGACATGACCACTGTCCAACAGGACATAGCCACTTTGAAAGAGTCTTTTGCCAGATTTGATCGTGATACTAAGATTGAGTTTACCACACTCCGTGCGTCCATCACTGCACTTAGGGAGGAATTAGCCCAGTCTAAAGTTCAGGATAGAGTTGATGACCCCGGGGATGTTGCCAATGATTCCCCAATCGCTCAACAACCTAATGGGCGGCCCACAGATCCTCATGCAGGAATCCTTCCCCTCCCTAATCGTTTTAGACAAGTCCCAGTCCCTAGGCAACATGTAGAGGACTTTGGTCCTCCTGCTGATCCATTTGAGGATGATTTAGAATATGATTATAGGCCGAGAGGACACCGTGGTAGATATCCGGATGCCCAAAATAGACAGCCTAGGAATTTTCATGACGAGCCTAGAGATATCACCACGAGGGTGAAGCTTGACGCTCCCAGTTTTGATGGTAGGACTGATCCTATCGTCTTTCTCGATTGGTTGACTGATATAGAGGAATACTGTGACTGGTATGGAATGACTGACTCTCAGCGTGTTCATTTTACTAGGATGAAATTGTCAGGCAACGCCAAATGCTATTGGCAGGGTGTGTTGCGTAAATTAGATCGCTTAGGAGAGGGTCCACTAGTCACTTGGGCTGAGATGAGACGAAGGTTAAAGGAGAAGTATCTCCCTGCTTCCCATAGAAAGACTTTATTAGAACAGTGGCATAATCTAAGACAGGGCACCGCCAGTGTTGAGGATTACACCTCGCGTTTTGAGGGTCTTATGGGACGGTGTGAGATAGAGGAGGATCCTTTGGTGACTCTCTCTAAATATGTCAATGGGTTAAGATTAGATGTCAAGAGAGAAGTCACCTTATACTCTCCTGATAGCTTAGAGGAGGCCTATAATAAGGCCCTGGACATAGAGAAATTCCTTCGGGTTCCTAACCCAAGGCGTTTAGCTTCCCAAGGTGGGGAGTCTCGTCAGTATCAACCACCACTTCAGTCTGTTCCTTCAAGGGGGGTACCCAATCTAATCTATGGCCTAGCACTTCTAGGGGAAAGGAAGTCGTCGGTGCTAGCAGTCGCCCAAGTGGCTCTGCTATTGAGTGTTTCCACTGTCATAATAGGGGTTACATTGCTGCCCGTTGTCCCCACCGCACCCTCATTCTTGATCAGGAATCAGATGATCCTTCTGCTTTTGCAGATTATGCCCCTCCTGAGGAGACTTCTGATGTTGAGAGGGATCTTGAGCTCGATGATGAGCAGGAGCAGTCCCATCTTGCTGTTATGCGGTGCATCTTGTCTACTCCTTTAGGGGAGAATGATTGGAAACGCACGAGCATCTTTCACACCTTTGTCACTTGTGGAGATAAAGTTTGTAAGGTTGTGATTGATGGTGGCAGTACTATGAATGTGATCTCCACAGCCGGTGTAGCTAGGATGAAGCTAAAGACCGAACCCCACCCTCAGCCTTATCTGGTAGCTTGGGTAGATAAGACCTCTTTACCAGTCTCAGAGAGGTGTCTAGTTCCTCTTCAGATGGGAGATTATTCTGATAGGATTTGGTGCGATGTCCTTCCTATGGATGTCGCTCATATTCTGCTTGGTCGTCCTTGGCTTTTTGACTTGGATGTGACCAACCACGGGAGGGATAACTCGTACATTTTTAGGCATAACGGGAAATCTATTCGATTGCTTCCTGCCAAACCTTCTTCCCCAAGTAAAGTTCCCAAGGCTAAGAATCCCTCTCCACCTCCTATCAAAAACCATATCCATGTCCTTACCCGAAAGGAGTTTGTGCGGGAAGGACAAGAGTCTGGCATAGTTTTAGCGCTTCTAGCTCAGCCATTACTCCCGGGTCCTTTAGCAAAGGTTATTGAACCTCCTTCTGAGGTCACTCCCTTATTAGAACAATTTAAAGATATCATACCGGATGAGTTACCTAGTGAGTTGCCACCCATGAGGGATATACAGCATGCCATAGATTTTGTTCCTGGATCTCAGTTACCTAACCTGCCTCATTATAAGATGAATCCTAGGGAGCGTGAAGAGTTAAATAGGCAGGTCGAGGGTCTTTTAGAGAACGGATTCCTTCGAGAAAGTATGAGCCCATGTGCTGTCCCAGCCCTTTTGACCCCTAAAAAGGATGGCTCTTGGAGAATGTGCGTTGATAGTCGTGCCATCAACAAGATCACCGTCAAGTACAGGTTTCCTATACCTCGTCTTGATGATATGTTGGACTTGATGGCTGGATCTCAGTGGTTCTCCAAAATCGACCTACGCAGTGGTTACCATCAGATTAGGATTAGACCAGGCGATGAGTGGAAGACCGCCTTTAAAACTCATGATGGATTATACGAGTGGCTTGTTATGCCATTTGGATTATCCAATGCACCTAGTACATTTATGAGAGTTATGACACAGGTGCTTCGCCCTTTCATAGGGAAGTTTTTGGTGGTCTATTTTGATGATATTCTGATTTATAGCCGGTCTAAGGAAGACCATCTCGGTCATCTTCGCTTAGTTTTTGATACACTTCAAAGAGAGAAACTTTATGTTCATCTTAAGAAGTGTTCTTTCCTGCAGACCGAGGTGACCTTCTTAGGATTCATTGTCTCTGCGTCAGGTATTGCGGCTGACCCCGAGAAAGTTAAAGCTATTAGGGAGTGGCCTACACCTACCTCTATTTCTGAGACTCGTAGTTTCCATGGGTTAGCCACTTTCTATAGGCGTTTCATTAAGGGGTTTAGTACCATTATGGCTCCCATTACAGAGTGTTTGAAGAAAGGGGAGTTCAAATGGTCTAATGCTGCTTCTAAAGCTTTTGCAGTCATTAAGCAGAAAATGACTGAAACCCCAGTTTTACAACACCCTGATTTTTCTAAAGTTTTTGAGGTTTCATGTGATGCATCAGGGGTTGGAATTGGTGGAGTCCTTAGTCAAGAAGGCCATCCTATAGCGTACTTCAGTGAGAAACTCAATGAGTCTCGAAAACGATATACTGTTTATGAAAAAGAGTTTTACGCTGTCGTACAAGCACTCAAGCATTGGAGGTATTACTTGTTGCCTCAGGAATTTGTCCTCTATTCTGATCATCAGGCTTTGAGGTACCTCCAATCCCAAAAGAAGTTGAGTGAGAAACATGCACGGTGGGTGCAGTTCCTTCAGGAGTACCCTTATGTTATTCACCACCGTCCAGGAGTTGAAAATGGCCCAGCTGATGCCCTTAGTCGAGTCAATGGGCCAACAGATGCCCTTAGTCGAGTCATCACAGTTCTTCAGGCTGTTAGTGTTGAGGTGATAGGCTTCGATAGACTTAAGGATGAGTATCTTACTTGTCCTGATTTTGGCATTCTTTATAGAGAGATTCAGGATGGGTTCCGTCATGACCATATTGATTTTTTTATCAAAGACGGTTACCTATTTCAAGGACCTAGGTTGTGTATTCCCCGCACTTCAGTTAGAGATTTTCTTATTTGGGAATTACATGTTGGAGGTCTTGCTGGTCATCTTGGTAGGCACAAAACTTTTGATTTGCTAGAGGATAGGTTTTATTGGCCTTCTCTTAGGAAAGACGTCACCCGAGTTGTCTCTCAGTGCCGTACTTGTCAGTTAGCTAAGGCTACCAAACAAAATATTGGGTTATACACTCCGTTACCTGTTCCACATGAGCCTTGGAAAGATGTTAGTATGGATTTTGTCTTAGGGTTGCCCAAAACCGCTCGAGGACATGATTCCATTTTAGTTGTCGTGGATAGGTTTTCTAAGATGGCCCACTTTATTCCCTGTAGCAAAACGGCTGATGCTTCTCTTGTGGCCAAGATATTTTTTAAGGAAATTGTGCGTCTCCATGGTTTACCGACTTCCATTGTGTCTGATAGGGATGTCAAGTTTGTTAGTTACTTTTGGAAAACACTTTGGAAGCTTTTTGGCACGCAACTTAAGTTTTCTGCTGCATTTCATCCTCAGACTGATGGGCAAACTGAGGTTGTTAATAGGAGTCTAGGAAATTTGCTTAGGTGCCTTGTAGGAGACCGTCATGGGAATTGGGACTTAATTCTCCCTACTGCGGAATTTGCGTATAATGGATCTGTTAATCGATCAACTGGTAAGAGTCCTTTTCAAATTGTCTATGGTCTTTCCCCTCGCCAACCCATTGACCTTGTTTCCCTTCCCCCTGATTATCGGCCTTCTACCTCTGCTGATATCTTTGCCCAACACATTCGTGATCTCCATGCTGACATTCGTCACAAAATTACTTTAAATAATGAAAAGTACAAATTATCTGATGATGTTCATCGTAGGAAACTGGATTTTAATGAAGGAGACTATGTTATGGTGCGTATCCACCCTGCTCGTTATCCTAAACACTCCTTCAAAAAGCTACATGCCCGAGCCACCGGACCATTTCGTATCATTCGTCAATTGGGATCTAATGCTTATTTACTTGACTTACCCCCTGATATGAATATTAATCCTGTTTTCAATGTTGAGGATTTGTTTCCTTATCGAGGCACTTTTGAGCCTCCTACTGTGCCAGGTTTATCTCCAGGTGGCTCTACCTCTTCTACTACCACAGTTCCGGTGCCTGTTATCCCATGCCTACGACTTCCGCGTACAGATCAGATTGGCGATATTATTGATGATCAGACTATTTTGTCACATGGTGGTCCTTACCGACGGTATCTTGTCCGCTGGAGGGATCGTCCTGATATTGAGGATACATGGATTACAGAAGATGAGTGTCCGCGTCTTGATCCTGATCTTTTGGAGGTTTATCAACGTTCTAACTCTCCGGAGGAAAGTTTTTCTCAACCGGGGGGAATTGATGTGGATCATGACCCATAGGGCCCACGACCTTGGAAGACCTATACTAGAAGGGCCCGCCAGAGGAATAATTAGCTGATTAGGATACTTCTATTTTAATTGTTATTCTCTTTTAATTAGTTTCCTAGTAAGAGTAGGATCTTTATTTAATTGGGATACTTCTATTTTAATTGTTATTCTCTTTAATTAGTTTCCTAGTAAGAGTAGGACTGTTTTTCTATATAAAGGGAATGAACCCTTTATTTTGATTTAGACTTGAAGAATAATAATATTTGTCCCTAATTTCTGATTTCTCTAATTTCTCTCTCTCTTTCTCTCTCTTTCTTTCTCTTTCTTTCTCTTTTTCTTTTCATTGGTACTCAAGTCCCATCAGTTTAGGTACATTTTACCTAAATAATTGTATTCAGGATAAGAAATGGCTATTTCTTTGTTTTTATTTCTTTAATGAACTCTCTTATTTTGGTTTCTTTGTTGTGCTGCTTTAAGATTTCATTTGTATTGATGACCTTATCTTGTTGGCTATTAGATATTTTTCTGAGTACAGATTTGATGTCTCAAAACTGGAACCATTGGTGGCAAAGGTGGGTAATTTTTATGTAGCTTTAGGGGAAAATATCTCTTTGTTTTTTGATCGTTTTGTTTTAAATTTTAATGGGATACTTACTGTTATCGAGCACAACAGATTATCTCCTAAAAACTGCTGAATCTTTGTTTTAAGTGTTGACAGATTGCTATCTTTGCCATTTACAGCAAATAATATATCCCATGTAATTTTGCAGCCTCATTCTCCTGATAATCGTGCCTTTGCGAGAGAATGCAAGGATGTGAAAATTGACAGAGTATACATTGGATCTTGTACTGGTGGAAAAACTGAGGATTTTCTGGCCGCAGCCAAAGTTTTTCTAGCTTCAGTAAGAAGCCAAGTCTCTCTTTTGCTTATTTTATTTGCTATTGGACTACTGATTGTTACCTTTATGTTGACAAAAGTGAACATCTGAATACCACTACTCGTTTTTATTATATTTTATTATGGTGGAAGAAATTCTATTAAATTTTGATTGTTTGTGGCTGCTTTGGATGATCTTCTATCTTTTATCAAGAGTCATGAGAAAGTAGACTCCTCTGCCAAATGTGACCATGATAGGTACCTCTTTAGGATTGGGAATGTGCCGTGTTTACAAAGTATCTTTGATAATACATTTATACAGCTGTATGCCTGATTTAATTCGTTTATTTCTTTATTTTGAGTTATATGCTTGGTGAAAATATATTTGTAAGAATGAGTACAATTCGCTTTAGATATGCTGTTGCAATTTTACATTTTAGTAGGTTTCCACTGGCAACAATCTTCCTTGGAAGGACTTATTATTTGTTAATTCATTTATTTATTTGAAGCCACCATTTAGTTGTAGGTTAGTCGGTCTCAAGGGCATGATTCCTACTTTAATTTTCATTTAACACAACTTAGATGTCATGAATATACATTGGCACATGGTATTCTTATCTTTCTTGAGCTCAAAAAATTGTATTGCATTGTTTGCAGGGCAAGAAAGTCAAAGTTCCCACATTCCTTGTCCCTGCTACCCAAAAGGTTTGTGATGTTATATTATGTTGCACTGAAGTGTTAATAGATTTGCAGTAAGAAATTCAATTAGGAATTTAGGATGGGAAAAAAAATAATGATAAAAGGAACATGGCATATTCATACCATAAAATTTTCAGGTTTGGGTGGACGTCTATAGTCTCCCGGTACCAGGATCTGGTGGCAAGACTTGCTCCCAGATATTTGAAGAAGCTGGTTGTGACACACCTGCAAGTCCTAGTTGTGGTGCGTGTTTGGGTGGACCTAGAGACACTTATGCACGTTTGAATGAACCTCAGGCAAGTTATACTTCTTCTTCTCTCTTTGCACACCTTCAAAAGCATAGTGGTGACTGTTGCGTCTAAGCTAGCTTTCACTTTGTTCCTCTAAAGAAAATCTTAATTTAAAGCTTTATGATTTGATAAAAAGGTCATAGTATTACATACTCAATTAAACTAGCCCACAACTGCTTCTAGTGGTCATCATGTCTGCATCTGTAAGTTCCAGAGCCAATTTGGATTAGTCAGATACTTAAAAGGGTGTGATCCTAGATGTAATGGCATGTTTTGTTAGTGGATCAACATCCCAGTGGCTCCATTGCTAGCTCTAGATATTATGAATTTTAGTATTGCCTCCTGGCTGTGACCCAGTTGTTCAATCCAGTTGATAATTCTCATGTCTACTAGGATAACAATTATAACTAAAAATTTATACCTGTAATATTTGACTGCTGTTACATTATTAATTACTTTGTTCTCTTGAACAATATATAAGGCAATACAGTATTTTGATTGAAATTGGAGTGCTCTTCCAGCACTCCTGTGCGTGCTCTTATAGCCAATCACATCTCACTATATTAATATTATAGATGGATTGGACCAACCATTTGATTGGGCTCCATTTAGTGAATCAGGTTTACCTGAAAATTGTTGTTCTTTGCTGACAGTTACAACTGCAATCCTTGCTGATCCCAAAGGGCGATGCCTTGTGCATCATTTGATTTGGCATGTGGCAGGCATGTGTGCTTATTCATAATTCAACAAAAGATAATATCAGGGGGTTTGGATCCTCTGCGCTGTGCTCTCTGTTATTATCCAGTAACTGATCTCATCTCAGCATGTGCATCACAAAATGATTTGGCTATTTATGGGTGGATCAATCAATAAAAGTGATCATGTTAGTTAATGACTTATTTAACTTCAGTTGTTGATTTGGAGCCCAAACCCTCAAGGGAGGCATTAGGGTTTCTTAGTTCTTACTCCAATTTTTGACTGCTATCTGGGGTATTTGCATTTGCTATCTAGAAAATATACACCTAACAAACGTGAGGACTGAAGATGCAGAGATCCAATTTTTGTAACCTTTTCATTCCAGCATAGAGTATGGAAATATGGAAATCTAGTTGCAAAAGTATAACCACGGTGCTAAAAATCTCCACATAAACTTCTATGTTTTTTTGTTATCATGATGATCACTGTTTAACATGGCTACCCTATTATATTTATTATTTAGAAGGTATTCGCCCGATTCTGAAGAAATTTTATTTTTTAAAATTATTTTAATGATTTATTTGTTTGCCAATGTCAATAATTTCTATTCTACTTTTTCGATTTTATGTATAACAATTGTGATGGATTGGTCATTGCAGGTCTGTGTCTCAACAACTAATAGGAACTTCCCTGGTCGAATGGGGCACAAGGAAGGCCAGATATATCTAGCTTCCCCATACACAGCAGCAGCATCTGCCTTGACTGGTTTTGTCACCGATCCAAGAGAGTTCTTGCTGTAGACCATTAAGATGACCATTATGTATGTTATGACTTTGTTGAACTGATCCCAGAACTTTTTGTATGTTTGCGATTATAAGTACTTGAGAAGCTATGTCGGATTTGGTATCATAAAAGTAAACATGTTTGTTGAGACATAATTGCATTCATTAATTTTACCGACAATGCTTGTTTGAGGAATTGTTGATGGGGGCATCTATGGATATGATGAGGTTGAGCATGTTGCCTGTATTTGGTTATTCACTCAGACTATTAATACTTAGGTTAAAAATCCAAATTCTATTTATGGGAAACGAAAACAGGAAATGAGCCCAAAAAAATAAATAAATAAATAAAATTGAGGTACAGTGACTCCATGAACATGTTTGTGAGGGGTGGCAACTTGGCTTCTCTCATTGTAATTCTTTCTCTCTCAATCATAATAAATTAGTTACAGTGACTCCATGAACGTCATCCTAATTTCTACGAAATCACGTAAATCTGATGTTCTTGATATTTTAATTTTAATTTGCTTTTATATTTATATCTCGTAAACATTGAGTTAGGGGCTGAGGGCCTTTGTCTTTTTTTCCTTAACAAAGTTTAGAGCCAAAGCTCCACTGGGTGTCAACAACAACCGAGTAAAGTGGCCACCGGGCATCATGGGTCCTCAACATGCCCAACCAAGCCATTCACATTGCTGACCTGTGGTGCACCATTACTTGTACACTGTACGGACACTGCAATGGAATGTACATAATTGTAACCATCTTTTTCTCTTCCACCCATCAATGGCTTCCTAGGCTTGGACAGCAACCAATGAATACGAGATGATTCTTGCTAATTAAAGCTTTGTAGCCGTTGGGGTTCCAATGCAATTATTGGTGTTTTGCTTCAAGCTCCATATGTGACAAGAAATTGTCAAAAAAAAGAAACACCAACTTTAGATGGTGGGTCAACACTAGCTCTAAACACTTTTTCACTTTCATAGACAAAATGAGAAAAGAAAAGTGAAAGGGCATTATTCAAAAATGAAACTCTTTAGGTCTTTTTTGCTTTCCTTTGCAAGAAATGAAAGAAATTTTTTGAAGAAAACATGTAAGTGAGAATTAAAGTTAAACAGAAGGTAGCATTCATTATGGGTTTTTTTTTTTTTTCCTCATGATCTTCTTGATCTATAGTATGATACAGTTGTCCCTCAATTGATTAAAAGAAGGTCATTATTATTCAAATGGGTCACCACCACCATTGATAAGGTGGGTGGTAATCTCTACTGTCACAGTCAACATCATTGCATATCTCAACCATCAAGTTCATTCTATTCTTCCCTTTTTCCTTTTTTCATTTTTTCTTTTGTATCCTTTTTTGGGTAGCAAACCTCGTACCTAACCCCAAGGTTAGGTCTGTGAACACTCAAACATGCCTCCAATTTTAATTTTTTTTTTTAAAGAAATTAATCAGATCAAATTTGAAACTTCTACCCCTCACCGGATCATAAGGCCATCTTCAATAGTGTAAGCATAATCTGCAAGCATATGGATAGAAACTTGGGTGCCGATGGTAATGCATATCAATTCGGCTCAATCCAGTTCTTACCACATCACAATTTTCTTCATTTTTTCTTCCATAATCCCAAAATGGGTATATTACCATTAGAGTACATTTATATATAACTATATCCGTTTTCACTTTTGTGATCCAAAAAATGAATATGGATCATATTTGCATTTTACCATTGAAAATGCTCTAAGACATGAGATTTTAGGAGCAAACCAACCGACAAATAACATGTTAGTGTACCTCATTAGCAGTTGTTATTATTATTATTATTATTTTATATTTTTAATGGCTGATTTATATTACATAAGTAGTTAAATTGTTATTCTACCAGGTATTATATATTTCAAAATAATTTAATGCTGTAAAATTTTGCATCATGAAGCGTCATGAACCAGCCTCTTTTGCTGTTGTTGAGGGGATATTATGAGCAGTTCTGCTTTCAGATTATTGAGATCCAAACAATGGACAAACACCTCTAGCACAATCAACATTTCACGGCCTTTTACCCTTCCCCTTGAGAAATGATAAGAATTCAAGCTTTTCCATCTGTGTTTCCATGGTAATGACAGTTTTACTTGCAATCTCTCTCTCTCTCTCCTCTTCAAGGCTTCAGCAAGATTGGAAGAGAAAAAAGCTAGAGGTTTTTCTCATTTTTCTCATAAGATTCTTGCATTGATTAATACAGGCCAAAGGCCATAATGAAAATGAGTCTTCACCACACTATCAATGGGACACAATCTCTATTTGCCAAAAACAACATGATTACAAAAATGTCGACCACCAAGTCTATCCTCTTTCTTTTGGGATCTGATAAATTCTTTGGAGATTAGTGGTTAAAAAAAAAAAAAAAAAAAAAAAGGTGAAACAGAGGCCAACCCCTTCAAAATGCGGGACCTCCGAGCGTGCGCCATGATTTTGAAGATTAACAAGTTATAGCCAATAAAAGCTAAAGATTAATCAAATTATGCCAAGCCCAAATCAAATGAACACTACTAGACTAGAACATGTAGAAAACATTGACAAACAACACACAATATATGGAAAGATTTAAATATCAAAACCACACAATCTTCTCCTGTATCACCAACAAAAAACTGAGTCCACTCAATTGCAGTAAACTCAACACCCTAGATATCAAGCACTCTATTTACAGAATGCAAAAGCAGCATTTAGCCAAGTAGGCAGGTATATGGCACTATATGAGAGATGGTAAAAACTAAAAAGAATACGGCCTATGGAAAAAAACAAAAACAGAGAATGGGCGAGAATAACAAAAGGGTCAAACAAAAAAGCATCAAAAGACCATATCTTAGCAAAACGCTCCCGATTCTTTAGCTTCTCTACTTTCTTTTGATTTTCCTTTTCAAACTGTAGGTTTTCTTCATCTTAATGGGGTTCAAAAAATACGGCTGCATTGAGGCTAAATGGGCTTGTTTCTTGGTCTCTCATTCCTTTCTTGGGATCTTGGAGCTGCAATTTAAGACAAACCAGAGTTAGAAGGTGTAGAAAAGCAAAAGCAGCGAAATTCTGAAAGTTAAATAACATAATGTTCATTACACAATTACGTACCAAGTCCATTAACCTCGGAGGTCCTCATGATTCGAAGCCTTTTCACAGTGTTGAGGAACATCCTAAATGCAATAAGAAATAACAAACACACTGTAAGCATTAATCTTTATTCATAGTCTGGGCACGCAGTTTATTATCACTCTAATTCTCTCGTCCTGTTCAAGCATGAATATGGGTCTCTGAACTCTCTCCACCAGCAACATACCACAAGTGGCTACCACAGTGTGCATGAATAATTTAATATGCACACTGCCACATCGTGCATTTGCCCATTTCCTTCTTGTTCTGATTTAGCAGTGGCCTCACTTGGGCACTTGTGTACCCTCTGCTTGTGCTCTCTCTCTCTCTCTCTCTCTTTCTCTCTCTCTCACTTGTAATTTTTTTTTAATAGAATTATAATACAGAATGGGATGGAAAGTGCATACCCCCAAGGAACATCTCCCACAAGCATCCAATCTCCCTCTTTATCTTCATAAGTGAGCACAAACTCAGATGATCCATCCAAAAGCTTAGAGGGCTTTGCTGCTTGATCCTTATCTCCACCAGACCCTATTTACACAAGCACAATGTCACTATCGCACAAGAACGAATTGCAATCCACAACTTATTAGCCAATTAGTTCCTCAATAAAGATGTCACAGTGCACACGAGTTGAAAGTAATTAGTTTCCTCATCACTAAAATAATAAACAACCAAACATCAACTAGGCATGCTGTCAGCTTGAGCTGAACTGAATCAAACACAATTCATACGAGGCATATCATTCTAGTCTACAACAAGAGACTCTACAAATAAAACCATGAATTAAATCCTATTTATGGTCATCATCTCAACATTTTGAAGACCGAAACAGTGAAAAAGAAGACTCACGGATAGAATTGATAGTTGGGGAGGATCTGAAGAACATATCCTCCAAAGTTTGGGCTAAAGTCTCATAGCAAGCATGAGCATTCAAATCCACCTTCCTCCCTATAGGTAATCCATCCATATTGACCTTTACGAACCCGAGATGCCCTTTATCTTTGGAATTAGTATTGTTCTTGTTGCTACCATCGTAAACTTTCCTCTTCGACGAATCCTTAAGTTTATCATGCTCACTGATCTCCTTGTCTTCTTCAGTGATTTGAGCCTTTGCTTGGCTGACCAAGCTGTTCATCCTATAAGCTCTTATAGGTGGCCATCCCACAACCTGACTGCTCCCACAAAGCAATTTACAGTAATGAATAATCTAATAAATGAGTTACAATAATCCAATTTCAATCACAAACCAACACTTAGTAGAACAAAAAGAAACATATCAAGTCAGCAAAATCAAACAGATATCATAAATTAGAATAGAAGTAGAAGCATAAATAAAAAGTACAATGACCACAATAAACAAAAGCTTAATGAGATCCAAAAAAGAAAATTAAACACAGTATGGTATAATAATAATAAATAAATAAATAAATAAAATTAGTAAGCCACTGGGGCTACCCCATATGGTGAGTTAAATCAGGAAAAACCAAAAACAGACTTAAAATATACCAGAGAGATAGGCTAACAAGATAATTATACTGAATAAAAAAGAATAAACAAGGGATAGGATCAAAATAAGCATACCCAAAAAAGGAATCAATGATCACTAAAACCCATTGACAGATTCGAAAAAGCAAAAACAAAAGGGAAAAAAAAAGAATAAGAAGAAAAAGAAGAATAGGAAAGTATAAATGAAAAAAGAAATATCAATTAATAGAGCAAAATCAGAAAAAACAAACAGAAACAGACCGAAAACAAACGACACTAGTAGGTAAGCAAAATTATCTAAAAACAAGAAAAATGAAAGAAGAAAACTAGTGGTCCGTTTGGTTGCTGAGAAAAGGCTAGGAAAGAAATAAAAAATACTTTTGTTATTTGGGACTTAAAAACAACAACAACAACAACAACAAAAAGACTGCACTCAACTGGCCCTAATACAACCATTTACTCTACCCAAAAAACGAAAAAAAATAAATATATAAATAAAATAATAAATAAATACAACTATTTGCTGGTTTTAGAGTTTCCTTTCTTTTTCTCTTTCCCTTTCTTTTTTCTTCAGGTGAAACTAGTTGGCTTGGTTGAAGTGAGTAATTCACCTACCCGTCTTTTTTGTTTTTATAACCAAAACCACTTAACAGCATAAAACACTTGAAAACTTTCTACTCTTCTCTATTATTTTCCTACAATTTATCAGCAATTAATCAACAGAGTCTAAGGACATTAAAAGAAGGGTTTAGCTTCAAGAAATAAACAAACCTGACACCATTTGCAGATCCCAATTCTTGAGAAACAGAGTCAGCAGCTCTCTTAGTCCCAGAAATAGCATTAATAGCACCTCTCTCTGAGACACGAGAATGAGTTGAAGAAGACGACCCATGAGAGATTACTACAGAAGGAAAGTCCTTAGCCGTTAAGATACGACCGAACTCACCCCACGCACCAGGCTTAGCCTTCACCGCACCACCAGCAGCAGCACTACCGAGGCTGAGACCCAGACCCAGCTCGAGCTCAGACTCAGCTGGGTATGAAGAGGCCTCAGAGGAAGACATGTTCTTCACGTACTCATGCTCCACCTTTGACACTGTCGAAGTTGAATCCTCCATGAAAACACAAGAGGGAGAGTTCAAGAAAGTAAATACGTTTTAGAGAGAGAAAAAGAGGAGAGAGAGAGAGAGGATGTAATGGTTGGTTGGGGGTATTGGGGGGGGAGGTGACAGTATAGGACAGCGAAAAGAAAGGGATGAAGGAAGGAAGGGGAAAGGGGTAGGTTGAGGTGGTGGAGGGAGTGATTACAACGGGACCCATGTGTCTGGTAGTGCGCCTACCACTTTCTCCCTCTTCAATTTCTCGTCCAGCTTCAATCTAAAATTTTCTCACTTATTAAATGTTATAATAAAATTATATAGGAAAATATTAAATCAATATAAATGCCATATGTTTTTATACTGATTTTAAATATAATTTTTTTTTTAAAATCAATGGCTACTTATCTTTAATTAATTAATGTGATTTTGACCATATATAACATATAATACGAATTTTTAATTTACTAATAAATTTCTAAAATTGCAATAAATTTTGTAAAATATTAATAAAAATTTAGGCCATTGAACTTGACCCATATATATATATGGTTGTATATATGTATTATTTGGTTCATGTGTGTTTCGTAGGTATATTGATGTAGATTATTGCTGTTTGTGATGTGCACACGCCTGTTTATGATGCATACGCTATAATATCTATGGATCATAAATGGCTCTAATGCACACCGCGCTTGCACAATGGAGCATATTTGAATTGATCCACATATATGTAATATATTTATAAATTTTTTCGGTACATAAAAAGGATCCGTTTAAATTTTATTTATTATAAGAAAAATTAATATTTTTTAAGAAAAATAGTATATTTATATATATATTACCTACATTTTAATGGAATACAGGGTTCTTCAGCGTCTAAATTCATTCTTATGTTGTATATGTGAATATTTATTTGTATTTTTGGTATGTAAGAAAAAAAAAAAAATATATATATATATTAAAATTTTTATTTATATATATATATATATATATTATAAAAAAAAAATTTTGTAGGAACTTGCTAACAACAAAATTATGAAAAAATATATATATACACTTTTTTCCTTTATATAGTAATATAGATATGGAATGACTCAAACTCCTAAATTCCTCCACATGTCTAAATTGCACATTCAAAGTTACAATCCTTAAAGCTAATGGAATTGGAACAGTTTCTAAAGAATTATTAATGTAAATTTGTCCATATTCTTTCAATTTTAACATATGTCTCCAAAGAGATGTGACGTAAATTTTTCACCTTTAAATTTGTTCTTTTAAATGATATATTTGTTTGTTTTCTGTTTGTTACCTGCACTAAACATTAATAATCATATATCGTGATGTTATAAAGTAAGCGTACACGGCCGGCCACAACCACAGTGATCCTGTATACTTCTTCCGTCCCAATTTATGTGATCACATTTCCATTTTGAGATATCCCAAAATATATGATCAATTTGACTTTTCAAATTAAAAATTAGAATGAATTTTTCATTATACCCCTTTATCAAATAACTTAGAGAATAATCATTTTTTAAAATGGTAAAATTGGAACACAAACTTGAAAATATAAGAAAGTCAAAGCAATCAATGCATTTCTTAAATTGCGTATTTAGTTAATGTATACAAATAAATTGGGATGGAGGGAGTACTTACTATGATCTTTGTTATTAATTTTGTATGTTTTTGACATAGTTGTATACATTTAGTTTCAACACTAGAATATTTCTTTAATGACTTTACATTTAGTTTCTCTAATGACTTTATTCCCATGAAGTTGGTGGATTTGTCTTCATGAAAACGATGGTTTGATTTGCATTTAATACCTTTTATATTATGGAATAAGGGGTACCTTAGGCTTCCTCTCACCAAAGTGTAGTTCTAGACCTTTTTTTTCATGATTTCTAGATCACTTTCATGTACAATTTTGAGTGCTTGCTATTCTTGGTTGGGTAACTGAGTTTTTTTTTTCCCTTGCAACCTACTCAAATCTAGCATATTGTGATGTAACTTTTATTTTATTATTATTATTTTTTAAAATTCTTGTGGAGGGCTTAATTGTGTACTTGAATTACACAACTATTTTCTAAAATTATGTATATGTTTTTTTTTTTTTTTTTTGCCAAACAAATTATGTATATTGACTCTAATCAAAAGAAGGTGAATAATCAATGCGCATGGTTATTATAATTTTTTTAAATTAAATATCGATGCATTTTTCATATGTTCAAACACAAAATATATCCCTTAACATTTAATACTAAAGAAAATATTAGTCAAGTAAGCCAGCCATGAAAATTAACTGCGAATGGTTGAACCAATATTCTTGACTAGAAATAATTATTGGCACACCCCAAACACCCCCTAAAGGGAAAGCAATGAAATCTTAGTAAGCCTTGTTACAAATTCCCAAACCTAGATTGACAATACTATAGAGAGAGAGAGAGAGAGAGAATGAAATCCTTTAATTTGAGGTTAGGTGTTTCTTAGCTTTAGCAAAAAAGCATTAGATTAAAGTCTAAAGGTAGAGTCTTTTTACAAGCAAAAGCATATTCTAATCTTACTTCTCTATTCTCCTTTACTTTCTTCCTAAATGTTGTCTACCATTTACAAGACAAAAGGCACAAAACCTTGTTTTATAAAGTTGAGACCTAAAGAGATGCACTACCAGTGGCCTGTGGGGTCAGCATGCCAAAAAAGGTTACAAATTTAACAGGATAGGTGGAGAAAAACTATATTATTATTATTTATATTAATATAAAAAACGACATATTTATCATTGCAGACATTCCAATAGTGGGACCACATCTAAAGGATTTGTTTGGCTAATGGGATAATCAATTGATTGTTTGGGAAGAAAGAAAAAAAGACCCATTAAGGATACGATTTTGACCCAAACACAGTTGATGTCCAGCCAAAACCACTAACTTCGTATTAGTTTGAGTAGCAAGACATAGGCAAATTTCATTTCATTTATTTTTCTAAGCATTCTCGGTAATGAGAATTTTGTTGCATGGCATTACATTGGACATGGGGTCTCCAAAAAACAGAGCATTTTTAGCATTAATGTTATTCTCATATTCCTCATAATCAATGCAATTGATTGAAAAGGGTATGCAAGAAAATAAAATATCTAGATGAGGAAATATCTGAAAATATCTAGATGAGGAAATATTTTTTTCCATTAGATGCTTAATTAATAAAATAGATGTTTTCATATAAATTTCATTTTAGTCTTAATTTGTCTAACAAAATTGTTTAAAATCAAATGGAGTCTCCAGAACACATGAATTAAGCAGGTCAATCTTGCTACAAATTTTCCATTTTCTAACTTAATTCGTAAGGATTGATTATTAAATTGACTAAATTTCCTAACATGATTGGGATTATAGGTGCAATATTGAGGTGCTTACCCTCTCTCTCTCTCACACACACACTAACACATACATACATATATATATATATATATATATATATATATATATATATATATATATATATATATATATATATGCATTGATTTACAAAAATAAAGAAGAAGTTGATATTAAAACCCTAACATAAAAAACACGTTATGAGAAGATTGTCGACGGTTTATTAGTCTAATGATAAATATCATTTCATTTTTAGAAAAAAAATTTTAGGTTTGAATATATAAAAGTGTTTTAAGGAGGTGTTTGGCAAACTTAAGAACCTAGTCATCTGAAGATAAGTATGTCTGATTTTTATTTAGTACTGTTTGATAAGTGCATTTTTTCTGTAAAACAGTTCAATTATGTCCAAAAAATAAAGCAAAAATATATATATTTTTTTTTTCAAACCAACTGTAAACTGATTTACATAAAAATCATATAACATAAAGATATTAAAACTGGCAGACCTAGTTTTCAAAATTTCCAAACAGGCCATGTCAATTTGTTATACTAAGAGAATTAAGAAAAAACATTCTAAATTAATCACAAAATAATGAAATATGCACATTCTAAGAGATTTTAAATTTTTTTTTTTCCCATCATGTAAGCATAAATCCAGACACATATGTTTTACATCATTAAAATTTAAGAATTTTTAATATAATAAATAGATTAAAAAAGTTTAAAAATAACAGAAATCTCAGAATATAAAATGTGACCACATAATAGAAACCTCTAAATTTTAAACATTTAAAATAATTTTTTCTTCTCAAGGAACTGTATTTTAAAATCTCGCGCGAAAAGAGAGACGAGTATTTGTTAGGTATTTAAAATAATAGAAAAGGATCCAAAGGAAAAAGATTGTCGCATCAAGGGACAAAGCGACAAGGTGGGAGCCAAGTCACGTGCCTCTATGCTTCTAATAGAGTGACACGTCGGCCGACAGGGTACCCGGCTGACCGGGCGACCTGGGACCTGTCCTTCATTAAATTTCATAGTCCGAGACAGCTACACAGCTTCTCACCATTACACCTTCTTATCCCACGCGCATCCTCCACGCGCTCCACGACTGCAGTAAGTAAGTAAAAGTTCTAATCTCAAGAGCCGCTGTGGCTTGTGGCAGCCTAACCATAGTTTAATTTTGGGAAAATGATCAATTGCCCCCTATGTAGGATCTTATTTATCAAGAAACTCAATGAATTTGATTCTATACCAATCCCCTTCTACAGGTCAATTTCGAAGTCAACTTTTGATTTTATTTTACCATTATACCCCTTTCCTTCTATTTAGCTAGTTGTTAATATTTCCATATATTCCGGCTGTCATTACTTTGAATTATATGCTGTTTATTAGTTGGATATGGTAAGTTTTTTGAATTCAGATTGCATCATCTCAGCTGATTTCATTTTGATTTTCTGGATATAGTAATATTTTTTTTGAATTTGAATTTTGATACTTCATTGAACACCACCGTAAGCCACTAATAATGTGTACTTATAACCACTAATGTATACCTTTGCTTTGGGGATGTGATCTCTTTTGCCCAGGCTTACAACCTCTCCAGCGTGATTTTTATCTCTTTCTGGATATAGATCAAAGATCTTGAAGGCATCCTAATGAACAAATTAGTTGTGTAAAAAATTCTTTAGGAAAGCTGTTTTTTCAGATTAAACATATTATTCAAAATTTAACTCTTCAATTTACATTACTTGAACGACTTTTTGATTTTACAAATAGATTATGATTCTTCGTATACACGTGGCATGTATACATTAATTATTGGTTCATACATGTGTACTTCTTGCCATTTAAATGAGTGATTTGATAGCTGGGGTAAAATCTTTAATAATGTATACATGTGTACCGTCATGTATACATGACGGTTCAATGTAATTGTTGAATTGTTGAAATGGGTGTAGGTTCATTTATACATTATTCATTATTATTTTGTTCATACATGTGTACATCATTTTTACATGAGTGATTTGATAGTTGAGGTAAAATCACTAATAATGTGTACTTATAACCACTAATAATGTTTGTTGAAGTAAAATTACTAATAATGTATACATGTATAACGTCGTGTATACATGTTGGTTCAATGTAATTGTTGGATTGCTAAAATAGGTGGATGGGCTATGTCACATGAATACATGAATCAATTTCATGAACTTGGTGAAAACAAGTTTCTCTCCGTACAAAACTAAATTCAAATTACACATCATAGAACTTTCATGAAAGCTGGAGAAGAGCTACAATTGCACCCATTTCATCAAATTGGAAAATAAAGAGTGCTATAAGCTCGTTATAAGATCAACGAGTACAGCAAAAACTTCTAGAATTATGAATAAATTGGAAAAGAAAAAACCCATAAATATAGACAAATTCATCTAGATCAAGAATCCATCTGATTGAGAATTTATCATCCACCAAAGCCTCATCGTCTGATATTTTCAAATTTGAAGAACACCCACATCCTGTAGACGTAAATCTTGGATCTGCAGCAACTACAAAACATGAGCAGTGGCATATATATAGCAGAAGCCCCACATCTTCAAGAAGTAAATTAAGAAAGCCCCATATGTGTAAAATTTTACATCTTCCAATTAAAAAAAAAGGGGGTTAATTATACCTTAGATTGATTTTTAGTGGGAGGCAAGAGGGCACTGCCATTTCTGTTTCTGGATAGAAGGCCTCTGGAAACAGGGGTCATCATGAGATCAGTCGGGCTTGTATACTTGCAAAATGAAACGTATAAATTTAAACATAACACAAATTAGTAATAATCTAGTTATCTGTGTTTAACCAAACATGCTATAAGCCTTATAGCAAGTATACATGGCTCAAAAAATCCCAAAAAAATCAAAATTTTCCTGCACCTAACCTCACATTTCTACCCAAGCAAGCCAAAATCTTAATAACATGTATACAAGATTCAATAGAACCAAAAAAAAAAAAAAAACAAATTTTCTGGCACCTAACCTCATATTTTTACCCAACCCTGCCACAAGACAAATAACATGCATAAATGGTTCAACAAAACCCAAAAATTGAAAAATTTTCAGCAGCCAACCTCACAAAGAGGAAAAAATTTGTATATAAGGATCAACAAAACCAAAAAAAGCAAAATTTCTCGGCACCCAAGCTCATATTTCTATCCAACTAAGCTATAAGCCTAATAACATGTATACAAAACTCAACCAAACCCAAAGAGGAAAAAATTTCCAGAACCCAACCTCACATTTTTACCCAAACATGCCATTAGCCTTATAGCAAGTATACATGGCTCAAAAAATCCCAAAAAAAGCAAAATTTCCCAGCACCCAAGCTCATATTTCTACCCAACCAAGTCATAAGCTTAATAGCATGTATACAAAACTCAATCAAACCCAAAGAGGAAAAAAAATTCATGAACCCAACCTCACATTTTTACCCAACCATGCCATTAGCCTTATAGCAAGTATATATGGCTCAAAAAATCCCAAAAAATTCCAAATTTTCCAGCACCTAACCTCACATTACTGTATGTATACATGAAATCCAACATACTTGCTATATTTTCCAGCACCCAAAAAAATCCAAATTTTCCAGCACCTTAGCCTTATAGCAAAATGTATACATTAATCCAAACTAATATTACGAAAAATTCATATCTTTTAATATGAAAACTTAAAAAGTTGTATACAATTTACCCTGTTTTTCATACATATTTTTTTGGGAAATCAATGAGCTTACGATATGAGCTTTTGTGATGTGAAAAACATAAATCACATAAAACCCCTAAATCATATAAAAATAAATAAATTTTGATTTTAAAAATCAAATCTTACAAACCCTAATACCTTAAAGATTAATTCTTTACACAATGAAGGATCATCAAAACATAAAAAACAGGGTAGAATGGAAAACCAAACAAAAATTATGAAAGCTTCAAATGTATACATGTATACACTCACGAAACCGACAAAAAACTTCATAAAAACCCATTTTTTATGCTCAAGAACACTCAATGGAATGCAAAATCCCAACAAAAAATAAAAAAAAGATCCAAATAATCGGTGAAAAACTCAGAAACTTACTTGTTTTGGCCGTCTCTATGTTCTTCCCCTTCAAAACCACTTTTGATGTTCTCCTCATTGCTGATTTTTTCTTCATCGTCATGATGGAAATCAAACGAAGAGAGTCGCTCGGACGGAATGAGGAACCGACTTTGTCTCTGAAGTGATTATGCTATTCTCCAGATTTTTAGCTTCGTGTAGTGATGGAGTTCAAATGTATACGAATTTCCGTTTCCTATATTCGCGGAAGCAGAATAGGTAACTCCAAAAGCAAGATCGTGTGGGGTTAGCAGCTTAATACGTGGATGAGGGTATTTTGGTCTTCTAATAGATCCTAATGACGGTTTATATTAGCTAAGTTTTTTGAGGGGCCTGATGGTATTGGGGTACGTTAGGGAGGGTCTTTTAGTATAAAACCCTTTAATTTTTGTATCTCTTTTACTTGAGGAGTGTTAAACGGTGCGTTTTAGGTTGATGAAGTCTATTCAATTATTTTAGTTCTATTTGGTTAATTTCATTTGTTGGACATGACTAATAGATATTGGGATGGCATCTAGATTTGCTGGTGATAAGCTAGTTAATCACTACCTAGTGATCCACCGTTGGATGGACGACATGCAAGTTTTTTAGAAAAGGCTGAAAATCAATGCTCAAATTTGGTTGTGATTTTGGACTTAAAGGAGATAGTTAACGGCGTTAACTTAGTGAGAAGTTTTGAATCCCACTCAAATAAGGAATTTCAGTCCACTATCTCTCATTCTCCCTACTTATCCACGTCACTCTCTCTCATCCACAGACTTTCACCCTCTCTCATTCTCCCTACTTCTCCATGCCACACTCTCTCTCCTTCTCAACAAATTAATTTCACTCTCTCCTTCTCTCTATCACTTCATAAAATTTATGGCGAAAGAGGCGTAGATAATGGCAAAAATTAAGGGGATAATGGCGAGAGAGGGTATTTCTTCATCATGGCCTCCCTATTATTCTGCTTGCTTAAAAAAAAAAAAAGTCATTGAAGATGAAGTGCAGTAGTAAACCACTAAAGATCAAGTGCGGCAGCAATCCTGTCCAAAACGAAGCAATCACCGATGCTTTGGCGCCTAACCCTTTGATGGATCTGTTCTGATTCTCGCTTCCTTTTCTCTCTCTATCCCTTTCTCTCTTTCTCTCTCTTGATTTACGCAAAGGGATTTGAGAATATAGTACATATTCTCTGTAAAATGAATTTCTCTTTATTCGGAATGTAAATTTAGGATTAGGGTTAGGGTTAATAAAGCGATCAAGGGGAGATCAAGTGTTTGGGTGCTTGAGATCATTGTGGGTTTAAACTAATAAATTTTGATGCTTGAAATCTAGAAATCTTTTATGCTTGAGGTCATTGTATTGTAAGATGGTGCGTTTAATAAATTTTGATGCTTGAAATCTGGAAATTTTTTATGCTTGAGATCATTGTGTTGTAAGATGACGGGTTTAAACTCAGATTTTGATGCTTGATGTGGTTTGGGGAAGGAGGATTAGTGAACCATTGTGATGTTGTTTGGGGGGTATTTGCAATGTTAACTCCGTGAATAGCCCCAAATGATGCCAAATTTGGTGTTTTCTATTTGCACCGTGAGAGCTGCACTTGCGCCTCCGTGTCGCCCATCACGCGACTGCTCACCACCTAGTGATCAAGGCTTAATCACCAACAAATCCGAATGCATTGGGATATGGCATTTTGAGTTGGAAGGGGATGCAATTAAGATGCTTGAGCAGTTCAGATTCAGACTGGAAGAAATTGAGATTGTGGTGAGGGTTGGACGTTTTAGAAGATTAGGGCATTAATGCTGTGTGATCCAAGTTTTAGATTAAATTTTTTAAATCAAATGATATAGTATTAAAATAGTTCTTCGACTTGCGCGTATTTTTGAAATGAATAAAAAAGAAGAGATTTTATTATATTGCTACATTATTTTGTTTAAAAATTTTGATTCATTATTTGGTCAATCTACTATTTTTTTTTAGACAGTGCTTAAAAAGAGTGGTAGTTTACAGATGTATTGGCCAAAAATGTTACTAGTATTGAGAAAGACATTGTTTGGTATGGGTTTAGTAAAGACAACGTACTGTAGATGCATTGGTCAAATATTTATATATAGAGAAATGATCGTATCAGAATATCGTAATATTTTGAATTATCAACTCGATCATCTCTACTGGAACCGTAGAATAAATATTTTGAAAAATTGATTATTGGATTAGATTATCTTCTTATGCAGATCATGTATGCCAAAAATCACAGTAATCCAACAATCGATTTTTAAATATTTTCATGGTTTGTCTTCTATGCATGTCTCTTGCAATATCAATCAAGAATATGTGGATTTCTTATCACACTACAATATCATATTGTCAAGACTTTGTGAGTTTCAGTTTGTGTGCTATTGGATTGGGAGTGCATCGTTTTGTTAATATGGTTATGAAAAGTATAAGGAAACACTAGAGCTAGACCTTGGACTTGGCATGAGTAGAGAGACAAAAAGAGTTCGTGAAAAGTAAAGCAAAATGCTGAAAATTATGAGTCTGGATCCTCTGCTTAGGCTTGGGTATGCTTGGATGATGTGTCATGATCTAGATACTCTGATTTCTCACTTGGGTGAGGTGCAAAGGATCCAGATTATGACACATCATTCAAAAAAAAAAAAAAAAAACCAAGCAAAAGATCATCATTCGAAAATTATACTAAAAAGGAGGCGCTATTCCCGCTCCCCACTTTACGTCGTTGCACTCCTCCTACTTTAACAATCATCAAAATATATTTTTTTTTATTATGATAATGACCCAAATAAGTTTCATATCATATTACTCAAAATATCAAAATTATTATTATTAACTAGTTTTTATTTTTTTATCATTCAACCAATTCACTGCATTTTTTGAATATGTACTTCTATTTTTTGAGAGTAGTAGTGTGAATTCCAATTTTGAGTTCACTAAAAGAGGGTTGATTAGGTTCCCATTACTACTATTTTTACCATTCATTTTCAAAACATTCCTATAGTTATAATATTTTGGTAAATCAACCATCAAATTAGACACTTATCTTATGTATGTCAAGCATGTCAAAAATCACAGTGATTTAAGGATCAGTTTCTGAAAAACTATTATATTTTTGTTTTAATTAGAGACATCACAGTTAAACTATTATATAAATTTTTTATTAATTAGAAACATTATAATTTTTAACAGTGATATTTTTAAAAATTCAACTTTTAGATTACTGTGATTTTTGGCATACATGACGTACATAAGATAAGTATTTAATCCAACAGCTGATTTCTCTAAATATTCGACCCATAGTAATGTTTTGAGAATAGATTGTAAAAATAGTGAGAAGTCGACAGGTAAAGAAAATTAGGCCCTCTTTTAGTAAGCATTTAAATTGGAATTGACACTACTACACCCATAAAAAAGTAAAAGTAAATATTCAAATAATGCAAATGAATAAATTAAATGGTCAAAAAATAAAAACTGACTGAATATGGTTAATTTTGATATTTTGAGTAATATAAGAAATATGAGATATTTGTAGGAGGATTATTTGGGTCATTGTTATAATAAGAAAAAGAGTTTGGGTGCTTGTTAAAATAGGAGGAGTGAACAAGGTAAAGAGGGGAGTGCGAATAGCGGCACCCTACTAAAATATGGATTTCTTTTTATGTCACTAATTTCATTTTTCTTTCCTTTTTCTCTAAGAATTTAAATAAAAAATAAAACAATCGTTAGGAACCAATATCCAACTCAATAACTTAAGTTTCTAAGTGTAAGATCTCTAAAACTTATTAACAAAGCTTGGGTGGTGTGAGTAATCGATGTGAGATAAATCTTTCAGTACTCCCCCTCGCGTATAGTCCGGATGTGCAATGAAACTTTGAGTCAGAGATTTGGTGGGCCCATGAGTTTATAGATCTTTCAACACTCCCTCTCGCGTACAGTATGGATGTGCGAGGCTCCCGAGCATTGAGACATAGGATAGATACCGCATACAGCCCGAATTGTACGCAGGTGGACAAAATCCCAAACCTAAGAATTGGTGATCCATGGGTTCACATGTGAAGAGGGCCCGGACAGTGATACGTGAGTGAGGGGAATGGAAAATATGAGCTCACCAAAGACCTAACTTTAAAACCATGTTAGAAACCAATATCCAACTCAATAATTTAAGTTTCCAAGTTAAGGGTCTCTAGAACTTATTAACCAAGCTTGGGTGGTGTGAGAAACTGATGTGGGACAAATATTTCAACAATAATGTAAAAAAAAAAAAAAGAAGTTAGGGATAAAATCTTATGTTATTAACCTTTCTTCACGTCAAAAATTGAAAAATTGTCCAAATGTCATTTCAAATCCCTTCCATCCTTTTTACTTGTTAGATAGATGATTTCACCCATACTTCAACAGAAACAATTTTCTAAGGGTTAAGCTTAATAAAAGTTCTTAATTGAGCTCAAAGAAACAAAATGAAAATGCAATTAAATTTTCTTTAAAGGTAAAAATGGACTTGAGGAAAAGACGATAATATGTAATTCTCCTTTGTGAAAGCGTGTGCATGACAAGCTTGACACTCAAAAGAAAAATTTAATTTACAGCAGAAACAACTACTTGAAGGAATATCCGAAATCATAAATCTAGAGGTACCAAATTTTTAGTTTGGCTTGGATAAAAATTGTGTACCTAGAAGGAGAAGGTGCTAGTTAGCCTAATAAGAAAGCCTTTCAGTGATTGTACAAGAGATTTGAATTTGAATCCTGCCTTCATCGGATGAGGAGAATTTAAGAGAAATGAGATAATTATCCCTTGCTGTGTAACTTAATTATAAGTCTAATGCACCTTTTTAAGGACAAAATAGATGCGCACCTAAATTTTTAATCTCCCAACAAAAGACTCCACCAAGTAGAGAGATGAATATTGATGTTGACTGCAAACTTTGTAATTGCTCTTATAATTCAAACCCAAAATCACATATGTACTAAAAAATTGGAAAAAATGCCATACCCAAACTTTGGGGCCAATACGTGACCAAAGTGATACAGATATAATTGGACATGAGAATAAAAAACCTGCAAGTCGCCAAGATCATCATTCTATTCGAGAAATTATGTTCAATATATATTCTATATATATAGCAATTATGGTGCCATTGAATATTGTCATTTTAGTGGAACCCTTGGCCCAACGGAGGGGGGGCGCAATTCCCCGACGCGCGAGGGCGCCGGGGTGGGGGAATAGAGTGTGGGGGCGGGGGGGGGTGGGGGGGGGGGGGG
>JAESVK010000410.1:680588-719951 GCA_017140935.1 Hamamelis virginiana
ACACACACACATATATATATTTATGATATTATATACATACGGAACCATTAGCTTTAGTTTCCCAATGATACAGCCTTATGAAATAATTTGACAAGAGAGAATTGAACTCAAATGGACGGAATAAGAAGAAGGTTCAACTGTTCAAGCATTACCGAGTATTTCAGGATGTACTTTGAGATTTAAATTGAAGTTATAAATCAAATGTTAGGTCTTAATGCACGTGCCGTTCGAACCATTAATGCTCGTCTCTTCTTGGTCGAATCAACCTAGCCAACCCTAGGATATCTTCTGCCTACTCCTGTTGAGGTTTTCACCTAAACTAATTTCTATAATTTGATGAAATTACCAGCAAATTCCGTTCAATAATCAGAATGTCGAACAACCCATGTGCCTAAATCATGCTAACTACAAATTAGAACAATTTTTTTTTTTAATCAAAAGAATTGGTAAAAAAGCCATCATGATGTTTTCTTTCTATTAATTGGACTTTTTAAAAATTTTGAAAGCAAGCTTGTTACCTCATTAGCACTGTTTGATAGCATACATATACCATCTCCATAATAGTTAAGAAAACGAAACAAAACCTTAGCCCCCACCACATTATTAATATTTTCATTATGAAAATAAATTTAAAAGAAGAATTAATTAAGGTTCTACAACCACCAATCACATGCCGATTTCTTTATTTTCTCTCTTCATTTTTTGCATATTCTCTCTCGTCCTCCCAAAGAATAAAATGAGACAGAACATTTTCAAAACAAAGAAAAAGAAATTTAGATAAAAAACAAAACAAAACAAAACAAAAACAGAATAAGAGGGAAGAAATAGTCTAACCAACATTAACTCTTTAACCTCCACCACCAATGTGCATGTCCGAATCTTACGCCTCCCGTGCACGTTGGCCAGCAGTCTCAATATGCATTCACTTGGCGCATGCTAGCGGGTCTTCCAAAGTCACAATATCCGACCCATTTTGGTTAATTAGAAACCATCTCGGTTCACAGTATCCATGGTTGAGCTAGGATTCGGAGCCTTCGCAGAATTGGGTTTCCCACATATGCAGGAACACTCGTATCCAAATACATTGCCGAAGCACGTAAACAACCCACCTCCGCCGTCGGTGTGCCTCCTCGTGTGGCCGCTGGATTTGAAGCTGCCGTATTCTCCACGGTCGAACACCGGTGGCAGCTCTGTACGCCACCTCTCGAGCTTCGATTGTAATCCTTCCATGCTATCATCCATACTCCATCCATCATCCACCACCGAACTCGCCGCTTCTTGCGCTACCGCCGCTGCAACTTCCGACGGTGAAGGACCGACGTCGGAGGCCGATAACATCGACCCGCCCTTTCTAAATTTACCTTTTGTTGGGCCCATGAACTCGTATCCATGGCTTTTCTTAAACGAATTCCCTTTTATCAAAGCCCCCTTTTTCAAGGGTCCGAATTCTAACCCAATAGTTTTCGAAACGGGTTTCACATCTGGTTCCTTTTTCAGTGGGTCCACTGGTTCCAACCCACTTATAATTGAAACCTTCTTCCTGGGTGGGTTTTCAATATCTGACACATTTATTAGCGACCCGGCTTTCGAACGAGTCCCTTTCTTGACTTTTGTTGGTGCTCCGAAGTCCAACCCGTTAACTAACGAGCTACCTTTAGACCGTTTCCCTTTATTACCCACTTGTGAAGCTCCGAGTTCTGACCCGTTGATGATCGAACTCCCTTTTTGCGAAAACTCGTCAAGACTCGGTGGGTTTCGATCTCGTTCGCTACGCTCGCTTTTTGATCGTCTGAGGATGGACTTGATAATATCTGCCTGATTATTGGTATAACTATCACTATTATCATTATTAGAATGATGATTATTAGAATGTTGCTCCTCACCCAAGAACGTCCGATATCCAACGGCTGAGGTGCTAAGTTGCGAGTACAAAGGCATACTCCGCATTGAGCTATCAAGCAGTGCCACACCAATGTTCAAAATCCCCTGCGGCCGACCCGACTGACGACGCACCTGGAGCGCCACGAACCGCATTCCAATATGGTGGTTGTGGCGACCGGGTCGGGTAGGGGGAGAGATAAGGTTACCGACGAGAACACGGACGGTGCCAACGTGGATGTCCTTGAACCAATGAAGAGCGTAGACTTCAACCATGACAGCTGACGTGTCGGAGCGGAGAAATTCCTCATCAACACGAAACACGAACTTGTCGTTCCACGTGGGGCTGGTGTGGCCGTGGGAATCGACACGGGTGGTGAGCTTGCGGGTTCGGTGCACCCATGCAACGGCGTACGTGCGCATTGAGCGACACACGGGATCGAGGTCTTGGGCTGATATGATATTGATTTCTAAGAGCTGAAATGGGGTTATGATAGACATATTATACCAATATGTATGTATGTATGTTTCAGCGGCGGTGGTGGTGCAGTGGTGGTGAAATTAGGTTCCACTCGCCGTCCGAAAGAAGGACGACGAGCTAGGGGCTGTCATCAATGTGAGATTTAGAGAGATAAAAAGTAGATGCCGAGGGAGAAATGGAAAAAATTGAATTAAGAACCCAACAGCGAAGGTGAAGGGAGGAGAAGGTAGTTATTGTGTTGGTGGAGGTGGGTTGCCGTTTAGTATTGTCTAATTTTGGAGTTTGGTACATTTTGTGGTCAGGTAACGTGGCTTTTGACCTTCGGAATTCAAAAACGACCAACTATATTAGCACACGTGTGATTTAATGAATTTATTTTGTAATACAATATTGTAAATACTGAGGTGGGATTTTTTGATTGGGTGGCTAACAAAGTTTTTGCCTAATCAACACTGTAAATATAGCTTCACATATTTGTGAAAATGACTCGTTTACAGCTATTGGGTACTTTTGTTACGGGGTGACAGGGTGAACTCAGGAAGGAATTCCTAAAACTGGATTCTGATTCTAGAAGATGCCTCCCAACTGGGATGATAAAGCCCGAGTGCAAAATTTGACTATTTTGTAAGGTATTACAAGGCGGTTCACCATGGCAGACTGCCAAAATAACAGCCTCTCTTAATATCATGTGATGCTATGACACGACTTCTGTGATAGGAATAGCCACTTTAATACTAAGCTTTTATCATTTTTCTTGATTGTATGTAAGATTCTTGAACCAAAGGTGTTCGTGGGCTGGGCTTGCACTAGGGTTGGGCATTGAACATGGTTACACTAAGTTGGGTTGTTGGCCCAAGCACTGGTGATCGAAATAGAGATATGCTCTTACCAAAGAGAGATCAATCAACTCTTGCCCGCAAAGCATCACAAACATGTTTTGGTGCAGGGGTGGAGCAAGGATTTAATTCTCCAGGGGGCTATGGTAAGAACTAAGAAACTAATAAATCTATATACAGAGACACATATATATAACTAAATAAGATTATAATTCATTTCATGCTCAAAGGTTCACAGTTATATAATATTTGAATTGAAACAAAAGAAAATATTTATTCAAACATGACATAGATAAGTTTAAAAAAAATACACTATCGAAGCTTCGCCCTACAGTCTTTCACAGAATAGAAATCATCTATTATTGAGTCAAAATCGATATTTTCTGCAATTTCTTTTTCAATGTAGAGAACCATAGAATTTGTCAGAAATTCGTCCTCAATCTTGTTGCGAATTGCAGATTTAATAAGCTTCATAGCTAAGAATGCTCATTCTGTAGTTGTTGTGAAAACAGGAAGAGTCAAAACAAGACAAAGCAACCTATCAATAAGATAGTAATTTTGTGACTTCCTTATTTCAACCAACCCTCGACATAATTCATAAATTGTAGACATATTCTGGAATAAATCAAAACCCTAAAATATATCCAACTAAAAACACTCCCAAATGGAGGATTAGGGCACCAGTTTCACTCACAGGTCACAAACTCACCGCTTCACTCCCAAAAATCAAATCTTTAGTTTTTCCTTTGATCTCCCCAACCACCAAAGCATAAGGCAGCAAGGTTTCATGAATCACAGCTTCCACGAATCACAGTTTTTTTATTTGTTTTGGACGGTCCAATAATGGTGAAAGCCTTAGACATGCATCATTTGAGACTATAGTGTCTAGGTCTTGAAGGGGTGAGATTTGATGAATGTAATAGTAGAAGACTAGGAGTCAATGGGATGAGTATTATCAGTGATGAGCAGGTTTGGCAAGCTTGTGCTAATGCTCATGTGTTGGACTGGTAGAGTGTGTTGGACATTGCAGTTGGCTTGGGCTGTTGTGTTTTCATAATTTCATGGGCTGGGGAGTAGAAGTGTAGAAGTGGATTTTTTTTTTTTTGCCAAAAGTTTGGAGGGACTATGCCCACAGAGAGCTTCGCCCCTGTTTTGGTGTATTCATAGTGCTAGGTGGTGGTTTAAGGTTGGGAATGAATTTGTTTATTTTCTTACCAATAAGTGTTACTATAAACACTATTCCTTTTATCATCACCAATTTATCATTTAATAATAATGACATATCAATACAAATAACTAAATAGATATGGTAGTTAATGTGATATGCTATATGATACGTCATATCTCTCTCCCTTTTACTTTCTTTTTGTGTCCTCTGTATCAAGTCCAGTTTGAACAATGATGCTAAAGGCATCGAAATTTCTTGTACTGGACATTACGTAATGAATGAATGCTTCATTTCTTGGAGAAAAAAAAAAAATGATGCGCCTTGTCAGCAATCATATTAGCATAATATAATGATGTGATAATTGACATGATATACCAATTCAAGCGCTTTCAAGTGATAAGATAGATATGATCTGATAAGTTATAAAAATAAAAAATGAAAAAAGAAAAAACCCTAAAGAAAGCAACTACAATAATCTGCCATTTCTGTTTCTTATTGGCCGCAATTCTAATTGTGTAACGTAAAAGTGGATCTAGACCATATCCGATTACTAATGGGCCCTTAAGCAATCGGGTTCATGCGGTTGACATTGGGTCAATAACAATACATGGCCGGGTAGATGGCCAAGTGGCAGGACCACAAAGGGGACAAAGACACGTGTAAAATGAATGAGCTACACGTGCCATCCCCCATTTCACAAGCAAAGTACAGATCTCACCCTCTTTCAATGTTGCATCTAACTTCTCAGTACTACCAAATTTCTCTCTCTCTCTCTCTCTCTCTCTCTCGATATATCACAGTGGAAGCACTTGTAGTGTAGTTATATATATATATATATATATATGAGTCAAAGTTATTTACATCCATAGAACCCAAATCTTACTTAATCCCATGAACTACTTTGCAAAAGCAATTTTGTATTTGTAAAGGTAAAAGGTATGTATTCCTTATCTTTTCTAGTCTTCTACTACACATATTTGATTTCTCTCTGCTAGCTCAAAGCATTTTTGGAAAACATTTTCTTACTTGAATATGCATCAAATTAGCAATCCGTGTTATTAATTGTATGGGTTGGATCTGAGTCCGTGACCCAGACAATCCACACCAAAACCGACGACATGTATCATTGGGATTTAAAACTTTAGAGATCTTGTGATTCAATCTTGCTTTTGCTTTCATGGATCTAGAATTCAAATGCACTCAAAATTTAACCACTTTTCATGGGATACAAGTGTCTTATCCAGGAATCATGTGCATCTTGCCATTACACGCTTGTTAGCTTCTTACTTGAATTTAACAAAAAAAAAAAAAAAATGGAAAGAAAAATGGTGTGATAACCATATGCATATTTTGTATTTCTTACATATATGGGTATTTATGGGATCCCGTATATGGGTAGTGTAGTATTGCTCTTTGAAGAAGCTTCTTGTGACTTATGATTATAAATTTATAATCGTTACTGCCACTAATACTGTTATTACAATGATTGAATTCAATTTATACCAAGGGCTGTTTTCGAAATGATTCTAAAGCTAGGCCTCGTTTGGATTAACTTTTTTCTAAAATTATTTATGGAGAACTACATCTTCACATATCTTTTTAGAAATATGTTCAAATCAGATATTCAAATATTAAAAAATTTATACTAAAAATGAATAGAATAAAAGTTAAGACCTCATAGATTTTGCCCCAATCACTTTTAGTATGAAAATTTTGTCAATTATTTTATAACTCAAGTCATCTAGAAGTAAAATTATCTTTTATATATATATATATTTACAGTAATTCTATTATGAGGCCCACCTTACGCAAGGTTGCGTAAGGTCCCCTCCATATGGCCAATTTTATACAACAGTTCGTAAAACTGACCGTTGGATTAGATGCTCATCTTCTGTATGTCATGCCTGCAAAAAATCATAGTGATCCGACGGTTGGTTTCTAAGAAAAATGACTTTGAAAAAACTGGAAAAAAACTGTCATTTTTAATTCTTTGAATTCCAGTTTTTTTCAAAGTCATTTTTCTCAGAAACCAACCGTCAGATTACTGTGATTTTTTGCAGGCATGACATACAGAAGATGGACATCTAATCCAACGGTCAGTTTTACGAACTGTCATATAAAATTGGCCATATGGAGGGGACCTTACGCAACCTTGTGTAAGGTGGGCCTCATAATAGAATGACTGATATACCTATATATATATATATTACCAAGCAACTAGGTGTTCGATTTTTTAGAGCTGGTCTAATCCCCGCTTTCCACGAAGAGCGACCATTTCATGGGATCTTATAATGCTCTTATTACTAACTTTAGCTGGTGGTTGGTCAAGAGAATTTTGCTAACTTTGAATCGGAATGTCTGAATTTACAGTTCATCCCTTCGCCACCAGTCTAACTCTCGTTAATTCATTGTATCTATTTTAATAAAAGTAAAATTTTAAGTTTCAAAAATAATTTTAAAAAATGTTAATACAATTCGAATAGTATTTTTAAAAATTATCAAGAAAATACACCCACCAATGGAAAAGAAAAGAAAAGAAAAGAGCCCCTTAAACTTTTATTTATTTATTATTTATTTGTTGATAACAGGGTTAAAAGAGTCGTGAAGGCGGCATGATCTCCATTCAGACTTCATAGCTGTCGCGCCTTCATATAAATTAATGTTACTTGCCACTCAGAAAACCTCACAAGGTCCCTGCTCTCGGTGACTTTTTCTTTAGCGCACAAATCACAGCATTTGCATTAAGACGATGCTTAATTAGAGAGCTTCAACAGAATGCTACTCAGAAGCTCATCAACCCCAGCTGTTGGAACCCTTCTCTCTTCCTTCTCAGACAGTCCCAACAGAGACTCTGACACTACAAATTCTAATACTAATCACCGCAACAAAAAACACCCACCATTTCTCGATCACCCTTCCACAAAACTCTCTTTCTCCAAAAGGTTCTCCCTCAATTTGAGCTCATTCTCTTGCAATTCATCTCCAATCTCTAATTCTGCTTCTGGGTTCTCTGAATTCAATCAAGATCGCAATAGTTTTGGCCTAAAATCCTTTAGACGTGCTCGTTCTGACGGAAACTTAGAAGGATTAGCCTCTAGTTCTTTTGATATTGACGAGATTTGTAGTTGGAATAGGCCAGCGAAGTCTTTGAATAAACCCCACAAAGCAATGTTGCGTACAGCCGCGTCTTTTTCAATATATAATTCGACGGATGATTTTGAAGATGAAGAAGGGGATGAGAGAGAAGGTGGTCTAGAGAGAGAGGCATTGGTGAAAAGTGATGGGTCCTTGGAGTTGGAGAGATCTGTTACAATTGGAGAGAGTATAGAAGCTATAAGTAATGGTGAATTTTGTTTTGGGAGGAATTTTATGGGGTTGATTGAGGAAGAGGGGGAGGAAGAAGAAGCTCTGAATGCATTTCAGAATTTTAGTATTGATAAAGAAGGTCAACCAATTAATCCTCCCCTGTATCTTGCTACAGGGCTTGGGATTGATGACGCTGGTTTTGATGGTGGTGGTGGTGGTATTGATTTTACCCCTGCGAATGTCAATGAGAGCGGTGGCGATGTTGAGGAGTATTATAAGAGGATGGTTGATGAATATCCTTGCCACCCTTTGTTTCTAAGAAATTATGCTCAGCTTTTGCAGGTGAGTTTCAATCATCCTGTTTTTTTCTTTTTCTTTTTTTCTTTTTTTCTGCTTCTGTTTAATGTTTTTGTCATTATGATTTGGAATTCTCATAGGATTGGGAAGCAAATGCATGTAATAAAATTGAAATACATTATCATAACTAGAAGCTGTCATGTTTGCAAGTCCATCAGCAGACTAGTCCTTGGTCTGTGGATATCCCCTAGGATTGGACATGTTGGAAAAGTTTACACAAATTTCCCACATTTGATTATGGAATAAATGCATGCTTTAGGTTTTGATTGAACTGATTGACTCCCTTGATAGCCCCATTTTTGGGGCTCTTCAACTAATTATATGGTTAAAGAAATCCCACTTTGGATGTGAGATCAGCCTACTAGGAGTCCTTGTGATTGCCCATGTTCAACTCTTGCTGCTGTTGTTCTTGTTGCTACTGTAGTCCTAATTTAGGCCTAAGGATAGGCTAGGCTATGCATTCATCGAACTCCTTTCTGAGACAGTACCGCCACCATACTAGAGCAAATTAGCAAAGAGGAAACAAAACCTGCATCTTTCCATGAGGGCATGTCATGTGTACAATTGGGCCTTCAAACCAATGGAACGTTCAAGTCACTTGATAATTTTCAAAATGAATACTGTTCTCCAATATGTATTGAAGCATGTTTGTGTTGGGTTGTTATGCGACGAGTCCATATTTGGCACTGAAACAGAGTTTTCCTGACATCTCGAAACATTTCTTATTTTGAAAGACTAAAACTCGCTTCGAAAACAAAATCCATCCCAATAATCGGAGAGAGAACCACAATTAGTACAATATGAAACATTCCAGACTGTTGAGTACATGGGAATCAGATTTATAGTTGGCGTCTGCTATACCACCTCATGTGTATCCCTGTAGATGGGGGAAAAAACACACCATAATCTAAGTCATAGTAAAACCCTCTTTCCTAATTCTGCAGAGTTTTCCACCCAAAATATGACTAAACAAGTAGTGAGAAAACAGGTGAAAGAGAGGAGAGATCCTCACAAAAGTGTTAGGAAACTCATTTCACATTTTGTGAAGGAAAGAAAACAGTGGGCTTAACATTGTTTGATCTAAGTAATAGCAATGTTGTGGAAACAACCGTAGAGAAGATGATATTATTAGGTTGTGCCTTTCTTTTTATGGTTAATGAAATTACCTGGATTTGAAGTATCTGGGCTAGGTTGTTTTGTTTTAACAAAGTGAGGATTTTGTTGTTTTTATTATCATTATGTTATGTCCTCCAACTTTTTATTGACAGTCCAAGGGAGACCATCATGAAGCCGAGGAATACTACTACCGTGCTACGCTAGCAGATCCTGGAGATGGTGAAATTATGTTGCAATATGCTAAATTGGTGTGGGAGCTCCATCATGATCAAGATAGAGCCTTGACTTACTTTGAACGTGCGGCTCAAGCTGCTCCGGAAGATAGGTGAGTAATTTCTTGCATTCATCTTACCTCCTTTAAGTGGGGATGTATATGTATGTGATGAACTTCAATTGCTTGAAATGAACCCATGCAAACTGGAAGGCCCAATGTGACTGGGGTAACCCGCTGTTTAATATGTCCAAAAGTTGACTGTTCATTTCTTGTTTCAGCCATGTTCTTGCAGCATATGCCAGTTTCCTCTGGGAAATAGAGGACAATGAGGAAGAAGACAGTGCACCAAAAATTCATATTCAGGTATATTTTCAAGGAGTCACGGCTTTTATAAATACTTAATGGTGAGACATATTGGTGGAAAGTTACTAATGCTCTTTAGATGAATCGCAGATTGAAGAGGAGGAAGGTCTGAATGAACTTCAAAAGTCACATTATGAAGAAGAAAATAAACTGGTTAGCCCATCCTTGCATCCTGCTGCGGGGCTTGGGATTGAAGTGCCTGATTTTGGTGGTGGCATTGGTGGTGTTGAATTTACTGCAGCAAACGTTGATGAGGGTTGCAATATTGAGGAGTACTATAAGAAAATGATTGAAAAAAATCCTTGCAATCCTTTGTTTCTACGAAATTATGCTCAGTTCCTACATCAGGTGAGATATACATATCCTGCATTCTCTCTCTCTCTCTGTCTCTCCACAGTCAGTTGAGTATCCTTAAGCTTCTACTGCAAAATTTTAGCAGTGTATGACTACTCTTTCTCTCTCTCTCTCCAGAGTCAGTTGAGTATCCGTAAGCTTCTACTGCAAAATTTTAGCAGTGTCTGACTACTTATAACATTTATATCTAAGATAAACAATCGACAATTACAAGAAAACTCTATATATGAAAAGGTTGGGGCTCTTAGGATTCTCATCCAAAAAGGGATCACGTTTTATGGCCTGTAATGCAGAAACCTCTCCACCAGTTCGAAATATCCTTGCACACCTTTACATTGGTGTGTCATGTAACAGGAAACATTGATGTAGCTCCTTGGCGTAGAGAACATATTTGATGCTACTCAATTACTGAAATTACATCCTGTAAAAATACTACATCTACAATCATGTCTGCAAAAGAGGAAAAGCCAAAAAGATAATGCTTGTGTTAGAGAAAAGGAATGAGTATTTGTTCTGCTCCTGGCTTGCCAATGACTCAGTGGCTCTTACAATGAGGGTTTACAGTCTGTTTGAAGGATCCGGACAATCTTACTTCCTATGTCATAGGTTTACTTGTTGGGATATCTGCAGCTATCGGTTTTATAGTGTTTGATACAACAATTCAAAGTTCATCAAGTCAATCACCTGATGGCTTTTATATGGAGCCTCACAATGAATACTGAGTGCAATGTTCTGGATTTAAAAAATCTCATTGGTTTGTTTCAATTGTTAGCCATTTTGGCATTTTTGACTGACCACCTTTACATAGCACATAAAGCATAGAACTTAATATTTGAGTCTGCCTTGCAGCATAGAACTGGGTTTCATTACTCTTTAGTCCATCCCAAGGTTGTGTTCACGAGATCACCACCGATTAAGAGTTTCCAATGTGTTAAACTTCAAGATTTTGCTTTGTTTCAGAGTTATTCAGACAGGGTTGATCTTGAAATTGAATCTTAAACCTTGATCTTGCAGTAGAAAGTTATGAACAGGAAAGCTCTACATATCTCTAGGATCCTCTATATCTATCAGGAAACTTACCATAAGAACACAAGTGCTTGAAAATGAGAGGAATGGGAGCCTCAAGGAATTAGGACTGTGTAGTGTAGATTGTCCTTCTCTCAGAGAGTTATCAACTTCTTTCATAATTGAAGCTTAATGCCTTAGATTTTCTGTTTGAGGTATGTATTATTATTTTGTGATCGTTCCTGTTTGACTGACAGTTCAAGGGAGATCATCAAGGAGCCGAGGAATACTACTCACGTGCTATACTAGCTGATCCTGGAGATGGTGAAATCATGTCACAATATGCTGTCTTGGTGTGGGAACTTCATCATGATCAAGATAAAGCATCGTCTTACTTTGAGCGAGCAGTTCAAGCTGCTCCAGGAGATTGGTATGAATGTTCTTGAGGCCTCTTTTTCCACTTCATATCGTATCTAAAATTTTAAATATATACTGAATATGGGAGGTTTATACTGTCTTCAAACCCCCCCACCCCCCCCCAAAAAAAAAAAAAAAGGCGCTTAAGCCCTCTAAGTATACACTTGGCTCACGATGGGTGATGATGTAGGATCCACTTTTGGACAAGTCCTGCTCAAGAGATCAGTCTTTATGTTAGAAACCATTGTGATTGGATTGATTTGGACGAGACCTTTGAAGACATCCAATAAAATTGGAATGATTAAAATGGTGCCAGAAATGAAATAGGAAAATCTAAACCATGATTACCAGGAGGAAGGGACTCTTCCCTAGCACAAATCCTTGCTTCTCAAACTTGTGAAGAGCCCCCTTAGAGTTTGCAAAGTAGAAGATAATTTTTACATATAAAATTCGTGTATATTATTCATGCTTAACATGCTCAATCATGGCCTCTTGTTTCTTTGTTTTCAGCCATGTTCTTGCTGCATATGCTAGTTTCCTCTGGGAAACAGAGGAGAATGAAGAAGAAAGTAGTGTTGGGAAAGATCAAATTCAGGTGCCTATTTTCGAAGGAGGAATTGTGGCTTCTACAAATGCTTAGCTCTAACACACACTGCTACACCAGTAGTCAGGTACTAAATGCTTCATAGGTTCAATAATGGGTAAAAAAACCCTTCAGTGGCTGCATGACATAAAGAGGATCAAATATTTTCTATAATTTTCGGGCTGTTCTTGTAATATGTATAAGATTTGTTAAATGAAGGAGCTGCTAATAAGCGATCACACTAAAGGCAAAAATGTGTCGGACAGGATGTATAATGTTCCTGAATCCCCATTTTAGTTAAGACAGTTTTGGAATAAATGAAATAGTTTAAATGCACTGAGAAGTTTACTCATTCTTACTGTGTTATTTTTGAAGCATGATCATGTTAAATACTTAAATACACGAAAAGACATGTACTACATCTTGAAGCCAGTATTTGTGTCAACGATCTGCAACAGGGTAACAGTGATATTGATGGTTGTTTTTATAGATTTGTCTTTAAACCCTCCAGTCTAGGGTGCAAGCTGCCTAACAATGAGCTTTAGCTCAATTGGTCCAGAGTGTGGTGGTGGGTGTAGGGTTCCGAGTCCTTGGGCTCATGTCACTCCCTTGCAAATAAATAAAGCTGACTCCCGCCTAGAAGCTGCTTGGGCTTGAATTACAAGTAATACATTGCCCATAGGCTACCAAACCAATTCCAAGACAACCATATCATCGTAAAAGTGCAAATAGACACAAACACATCAAACTCAGGTCCTCCAAATACCGTGCAGATGGTAAGCTTTAGTGTCAATAAATAGAACCTAACTCAAGAAGCTTTAATCAGGTAGAAAAATGGATGATATTAACTTCACTTTGAACAAAGGAGCTCAAAATTGCAAAAAAATTTCCCTCGCAAATTAGAAATTCATGCAAGGGGGAAAAATAAAAGTACCCCTCCTCACTCTGAAGGAAAGGAGAAAAGATGATATGCATCTTCCCAATGCAATTAATTGCGACACCTCTTCAGAAAAATATCAATATTTTGTACTATGCCAATTGAGATTAATGTTCTGCGCCAAAATGGCCGGACCAAAAAAATAAACTCTCCCTTATTTGTTAGAAAAATCTAAGCTGTTGCCTCTGATGGGTTCTGTCCATTTCTTGATAGTTGGTTTCCAGAAAAGACTCTGTCTTGCCGGGGACCTTGCCGATAGAAACCATTTCCTCTCGGTCTGAAGTCCCGCTCACCTCCGTCTTGGCCACTTCCCCTGCCAAAACGAGCCCCAAAACGCCCCCTCAATGCCTCTGTTTGGTAGCTGCCCCTGCCTCTACCCCTTCCTGTTCAGAACAATTCAATAATTAATGGCCTACAACAAAGAAAAAAGAAAGAAAGAAAGAAAAGAGAAAGGAAAAAACCCTTTCAAATAGCTGATTTGTTGGAAGCAACATAAAGATATGGTCATTTCAAGATAAAAGTAGAAAGAAAGCTCATATATTGCTGGTGCCAACATTGCAGTTATCTTTTCATAAGGACAGCAATACGCTGACAGAAAGCAACATATTTTTATTGTTATTTTATGATACTCTGACAATAATTGGAAACAGAGAACTTGGTTGCCTGGTGAACTAACTATACAAGACATTTAATTCCAACAACCTCTATTTTAAGAGAACAATATATTCAAAGGTACAATATAAATGGTTCCACAATCAAATTCCAGATACCATTCAATTTAAAAGAACAGCCATCACTAGAAGGGCCTGGATTGGATTTTGCAATAGTTCCTTTTAAAATAAGATAGACTGCCGGATTTAGATAGTACACGGTTGAACTACAAATTCAAATATGCAGTATCAGAACTAGATAGATCTGGACCGGATTATGCAATAGCACCTTTACAACTAAAAATAGGGAACTATATTAAGGATCAAAATGATCATATGAAATAGTTCCTCTTCAACTAAAAGTACCTAGTGAAGCTGACCTAAGTTTAAATATTAGACATTGCTTAAATGGCCCCAAACATTTTTGCAATATTAAAAAGACAGAACAAATTATTCCAGTTATAACAATAGACAATCTACATCAATAATAAGATTCATTGAGCAAACAGTTCATCAATGGATATATATACCTGCGCATCTATCTAGAATTCTACAATGCTTAAAACTTAGTTACAAGAACAAAATCATGTTCATCAAGAAAGGTGTCAGGTATGTTCTCAACAATGAGGAATTTATGCATATGATACCCCCAAAGCAAAAGCTAGTTGGCAGAACAAATTCCATACAATTTTTTAAACGCTATATGTTACATGTAACTGCCACCAAACTTAAAATAATGAAATGTTATTCCATCATCTTATCTTCTCTTTTCTTCTTCCTTTTCCCTTTTACATACTATTTCATCATAAATAAGATAATTTGGGCCATTGTATAGATGGATACTAATGCTACAAAAAGAGAGTATGGCACATACTTCCTCCTCGAGATGGATTGTTGTTGTTTGCTCTCCGCTCTTCAATGTGTACTTGTCGTCCAGCAATCTGTACAGTAGATGCCTACACCAAGAAAAATAAAAATAAAATAAAGAACACAAAACTAGTTATTTTATACACAAAATCCAGCTTAATAACATGACTACAATATCATGGTAGGTTAAAACATGGCTTTATGGAAAACAGATTCTATCTCAAGCTTAAAAAGTCAGTATTGGAAAATAACTATTGGTCAATTGCCACCAGGAAAAGATAACGTGAACTTGGAAAAATGGAATGAGGGCATAGAAGTATAACCATTGCAGCAGGAAGGACAAATAGGAAAAGAATCTTAAAAATAAGACATAAACAAGGGGCACCAGAAATGTAACCATAATATTTAATGAAAATTAATGCAGCGCAAACAGGAAAAGGATAAAAAGAAAAATAATTATCCATTCATATCCCTAAGACAAGGCAAAACTCTGCCTTCAATAAGAGAATATGAAAAATGATCGGTGAAGGAAGATCTAGAATACGTATTTTGTTAACAGAAAATTAAGAATACAAAATTTACTGCTTTTAAGTTCCTAAAGATAAATGCAGACCTTGACGGCATTCTGAACACCAGTAATATCTTCAAATTCAACAAACGCATAGCAAACACCAACATCCTGCACATCGCGCAGATTATATATTAGTTTAGTTTATTTCAAGGCAGATACGAAGGGAACAGTTAAGCGGGGGTCAAGGGAATAAACCTTGCGGTTCCTAATGACCACGCCATCAGGTTTCAGTTTACCAAAACTCTTAAATTGTTCCTCAATTTCAGAAGCGGATACAGAAGATGGCAAGTTTCTGACATAAACAGACTTTATTTCACCTGAACATATATATATATATATAACCAAGAAAAGAATCAATAAGAATGCTCCAGAAATGATACATTGAATATAATCAACAATTCAGGAGCCAATTGTAAATTGTAAACAAATACGAATTTTTCAAAAAAAAAAATCCAGTCCAACTTGAAGAAGATATATAGTTCTTGTGGGATTTACTGAAAACACCAATCCTGTAGTAATGGTAAAAAGCAATAGGAGAGCAGGAAAGTTAACCTTCATCTTCCATCACTGAAACCTCCTCTGCTGCCTCTGACCCAGCCCTCTCAAATGTAGTTGATGATGCAATGGACTGCTGAGTAGGCTGTGGTGCATTTTGCCACTCTGAAGCAGATACAGGGTTCTGGTTCAAGGAAGGCAGAGCAGCTACTGATGGTGCAGATTGTCCTTTAGCAACCCGTAACTTCCAAAAAATGAAGCAGAAAAAATGAGGCCCAAATATAAATAAATCTCTCATGATGCATATAAAATATGTGAATCATCGGGAAAAATAGGAGCGATGCATACAATAGAAGCATAAGTGTGCTTTTGGGGCTCTCCATGAGGTTCCTCGACAGGAGCTGACAGGGGCTCTTGTACAGTGTTAACTGTATTTTGAAGTAAACCGTTTGACTCTTCCACAGAATTGTTCTCCAAAATGTTATCAGTTGGGGGAACATGCTGCAACCGTTGGTCTGGAAAATTGTACTTCTCAACTGGTCCATTTTCTTCAACATCGGCAGGAGCCACAAACTCCCTGACCTGGATTTCTCCACTCATGATGTAGTTTGATACTGCTAAAGCCATCATATTTTACCAAATTTTAAAATTAAATAAATATATAGATTCTGTTTTTTTTTTAAAAAAAAATAGCAGTTTTAAAATAATAATAATAATAATAATAATAATAATCATAATAATCATAATTTTTAAAATGCATAGAAATTTTCCAATATCAGATTATTTTAGCCACATCATATCTTCTGAACAGTCAAAGAAAACTATGTTAAAGAACAAAGTACTTAACATTGCTTACATCATAGATTTCGTTCATCAATACAAACAGAATCCACTTCTTTTCTTTTCTTTTTTAATTGATCAAAACTCTTGTAATTGATTAGAAGAATGACAGTCACAGAAATTTCATCAAAACGTATCATTACAGGTAATTCAGTTGCATTTTCTCTTTTATCTTGAATAACAATACTGTTACTATAATGACCATTGAAAATGAGAATCATAGCTCTTAGAAAAACAGGTTCAATCATAATACCTGGATCTGGAATAGCAGTAGAAGCATTTAGTTTAGAATCAAGATTGGTTTGGGCCAATAAGACAGCTGGATGCTGATGCACTGGTTCTTCATCAATGAAGTGAAAAATATCATTCAGAACAAAATAGCCTTTCTCTTGGGGTGCAAGGAAAAATGTTTGGACAAATTTCCTCCTGTCACTGAAATTCTTTATTTGCACAGAACCTGAGACCAACACAAGAACACCTCCATTCCAAGATTCCAAGGAATGTGCTGTCCTGACTTCAATTCCAGTGAAACTGAGTGACATAACAAGTGTATGGATTTGCTGCCAAAATAGAAAGGAAAAAAAAAATGGAAGGAACCCGTAAGGTTTATTACTTGCACAAACACAATCAAATAAATAAAGTATCAAAATCCAGAAAGTAAAACAAGAAAGAAGATGGACCTTTTGGATGGGAGCATCTTAAAGCAGCGCAACACTATATAAACAAAATAAGAAACGAATGCCGATTGTATTTCTCTACTTCATGCATACATTATGTTGAAGCCACTTGAAATTGCCAGAGGCACTTAGAACAAAATAGCTACATTAAGACATATTAGGCTTAGTCAACTACAAATTATTTAGAAGTTAACTGGCATGAAATAATAAAATTTCATCACTTCCAAATAAGTAGTCATTTATACTGCTGAATCTGATATCAAAATGGTCGCTATAAAAACCTATCAATTTCAAACAAGTGGCAACTTCTATTGCCGAGCCTGATCTTGAAATGACCATACTAAAGGCATTAATGTGTGCATGTTTTGGACAAGTTGTAGATAAAATAAGTCAAGAATTAGGTAACTTAATATTAGCAAGCAATGTGCCTGTTTTAAGGATACAAAAGAGATATTTGTTCTAATATGGAAGATTCATAATGAATTTTATTGCTTAAATTGGGGGAGTGCTTCTTACTTCTATGGCTTAGAAGGAAGCGATCATTATCATCTAGTTAAGACTAGCGATCGGACCTTTATCAACATCATGAGCTATTCTAACCCATTTTGTCAGACTTGGCAGAAACAGGCATGCTTGATAGCATTTCGTAAGTACTTTCCTCGATTGTGAAAGAAATATTGTTTTTTGATCCCAAAAAGAAAGTGCTTTCAATATGTTAATCAAACAAAACCATTTTTCTGTTCGAAATTGCTTTAGAAGCAGGGGGGTGTGATGTTTTGGAGTGTAACTGTCATTAGAAACTTCTATGTGATTAAGAGTTTGATAGAATCATTCTTTGAGAAGATTTATTATATTAAGGAAGAGAAAGGATGGAGGATGGTATTACTTGAAAAGGAAGTTGAAAAAGGGTTTTCTCATTTAAGTCACTTTTTGAGTATCAAGAAGTGAAGATCAAGATTCTCCGACATCTAAGGTGTGGTTAAAGTCCATACCTTTTAAATAGCCATTCTTAATGTGGACGGCAATGGAAAATAAGTGTTTGAATTGAATACTTAGTTAGAAGAAACTTGGTGATGCCAAATTGGTGTATTATATGCAAAGAAGCGGCTAAGTTGGTTTTCATCTTATATTACATGGTAAGGTGACTTTGAATTATGGGCATTGTGTTTTACTATCTTTGGAGTGAAAAGAGCTATGGACGTTTCACTTGAAATAGAGTTGGTGGGTTAGATCCAATGATACAAGCTCTCTTTTCGTTTGGAGGATGGTGCCTTATACTATATAGGAGAATATTTGAGGGGTAGAATTGTCTATTGAAGAGTTGAAAGTCAAATCTAGTTAGGAATCTTTTCATTTGGAAATAAAAATAATCGTTATGTTTTGGAAACCGAGAATCCTTCGCACAATTTTTTAGATTCTCTTCTGTTATGGATTTTGTTGTTTTTTTTGTATACCACATGCACATAGGGAATGCATCCCCTTTTATGAAAAATCAATACAATTTACTTTATCCACAAACAAAAAGGAGAACATCTAGTTACTCTTGCGCCAAACTGTCTCAGCATATCACTAGTGTGTAAGCTACTTCTGGTTATTAAAATTATCTACATGATACAGACATGGCCATTATATCCTTACATGCAATATTAACACATCGACGAGGCCATTGTGAGGCCATTGTTAAACCATATTTTCAGCCTTTTTGTCTAACCTGTCAACCAGCTCAAATCTGGGTTAGTCAGTGAATTTCAAGCCCGCTACTTCAATACATCAAAATTCTTGCACACGTACAAGAAAGCAACAATCAGTCTAAAGCATCTAGCAATTTAAACCAGCCTGTAAGATGTTTCCAGACTACGAGAGAACTTCCCTTGCATGGTCAGTTAAAATCACTTTCTAGCACTTCCATCACTAAATTGAGCCAAAGGCAGTTCTAAATAAGTGGGCAATCATTGAACCACCAAACTGAGATGCATGTTTCAGAGTTCAGGCTTATTCCTCTGCAGACTAAGCCACATTTTATTTACTCATGCATTTATACAGATTTAATTTAATCCTTCATTGATATCTTACTTAATATATCTTTCTTTATTCTATATTGTAAAAAGATATCCAGGGCCTGTTCGCTAGAATGCAACCATGTATTGCACTCCTCTGAACTCTGAATATCTTAAGACCCAAAACCATTCTAAATCACCCCATTTACTGTTAATATCCACTAAGAATCTTCAAAGGAAAATGGGTAACGAGTACTGTTCATAAAAACTTGAAAACACATTCCACAAACTAATATTTAAAAAAAAAAAAAAAGGAATTATAATTCATGAATCGTAAATAACAAAAAATAGATAAAAAAAACAAGTAAATAACAATTACTCAATAAATAACAAATTATCAACAACTCTAAAATTCATTTGGCAAGACATAACAGATGACTCAATATATATACAGACACATGAATATATTTACATTGAAATTTTGAAAATTTAAAGGCAGAAGATCAAACTAAATTACCAGCATTGCGGAGGCGGTCTCTCTGGTGTTGCCATCAATACGAAGCATAGTGCTGGCATCAGTGTAGAAATGGTGAACAAAGTCTGGCTGTTGCTGAAGAAAATGATAATACTGCCCAACGAAGTACGTCCCAACCTACAGAACTCCACATAAACAGATTTTAAGAGAGAGAAAGCATACACATACATAATATATGTGTGTGTGTGTGTAGAGAGAGAGAGAGAGAGAGAGAGAGAGAGAGAGAGCACCTGCGCAGCAGTGACAGAGTAGGCAAACGAAGTCGCCATTGCCAAAACCCTAAACCCTAACTCTAGATCTGAAAATGCAAAACCTAAATGTGATTAGAGAACACAAAAATAGAGGTTTTTAATTTTTTATCTTTGGGTATTAGAAGAGGATCTGAGACTGATATAGAATGATAATGTGATATTATAGAGAGAGAAAGGTGGGGCTTCAGTGAGAGAGAGAGAGTGAAGAAACCTGAAGATAGATTTTGGGGGGAAAAGATCTCGCGTTGCTCCTCTCCACTGATTTTTTCGCCGCGCAAACACGAGCGCACTTTAAGAAGAGTACGAGAGAAAAGCCGCTTCCCTAACTCGGCTGTTGCTAACGTGCGCCATGGGATCCGGCACTCCCATGTAGAGTTTTAATTTCGTATTTCCAATGACAATTTTTATTTTTATTTTTAGTAAATTTTAGTGTGTTTTTTTTTTGTCCTTTTGTAATGTCAAATAAGAAAATTTAGATGCAATTTTTTAAAGTAAACTTGAGTTTTTAGTGTTTGAAATGTCCATGGATTACACTTAGCTCAATATGATAATCCTTGAAATTAAACACAAAGTACAATAATTTCGTCAGTTTAATTGTGCCCATTAAAATGATAGATGTTAGTTTGATCATTGGCTCATATTACCCTTTTGAGAAAGGATTGGATCATTCACTAGAAACTTGTTTTCTTGTCGCATAGAAATTGAATGGTTCCATTATATTTTATTTAATAATGAAGACACAAATCCAACTTCTTAAATGGGATCATTAGTATATGGGATCAACTTTACAAATTATGAAATATCATTGTTTTGAATTTCTACTCTCATTTTGTAATTATGGTTGTCATCGAACTCTTCTATTCGCAATAATAGTTTGTTAGAAAGTCTCATAATTAAAGCAATCTGTAGAATTACAGAATTGATTTGAAGAATTTATTAAAAATTTATTGTTTGTAAGGAGTGACTTAATTAGTTTTATTAAGTTGTCCTAAATTTATGGCACTGAAGTCTAATATAACCCTTCTGTAAAATAAAAAAAAAATAAAAAAAAAAGAGAAGAGAATGAAAAAGTCTAATATAACCCTTTACCCTACAATTAAAGCAAATAGAAACAAGTCTTGAAAGAGGAGCAACTTGGTTCTGGAAGTGGAAGGGTTATCTTTGTCATTAAATCATTAATGTAACCTAGACCTCATTTGTCAACCATTACCTTCCATATACTAATTAAAAAATGCGCAATGATATACATCGCCACAACGAATCATTATAAGTATCGCTACAATAAGAAAATGAGTGTAGTTTTGGAAAATCACTCATGGGTATTTTTTGGAATTTACGATCTTTATTTTTGTAGTGATGTATAGCATTTTCCTTAAAAAATTTATTATGTTTTTACAGAATTGTGAGACTTTCTTCTTTTTTTTCGAAAGTTTTGCTTGTTTGGTTTAAATTTCTAACAAGTTTTGCAATTTTAGTTTCAATAAGTTACTACTAGGGATGCAAACCAATTTAGTTTCAACTTTCAATATGTAACCAAGCTCTTGCTAGCCTTTTTCAGGTTGATGCTCTTTTCTTTTATTTGCTCTTCATAAGCAGCATGAAGTCCATCTGCACACTACAAATTCATAGTCCTAAAATTATAATAAGATCACACTGAAGTTTTTACACACACACACACAAAAGAATGAATGAATGAAGCTTCAATACCAATAGAAAGCAATAATAGCAAATGGGTTGATAAATATTAATCGATCTCTTCGTTCAACGATGCTAAAACTGAACTTACAGTAGTTTGCAGTAAAGTAATGGATGCAATTGCAGTGAATGTGTTTTTCAATGAAAATTCCCCCTTAGTGTCATATCTGAAATGCTATTACAGATTAGTTTAGGTCAAATATTCAAGTTGCTATCTATCAAACTGTTGTCTCTCAACTCATCGAAGTCAAAAAGGGCTTCACTTGCAGCCATCCACAGACCTTTCTAGGTCAGTAGATTATGATAAGATTTTTGAAGCAAGCAAGCATAGCTCATTAGTAACATTCTGACCAAATAAAGCTCATGAGCAACATTACACATACACTCTTTCTCTATACCGCCACTAACAGTATCATTACCAATAATGTAATCAATGATAAGTGAAGCCTTCATTAGTTTCAAATTTATCAATATTCATTTCATGGCTTGATGTTGTTGAGTTCATGGTGCCCAAACAATAGTGGCAACAAAATTCAGGAAAAAAGAAAGAAAGAAGAAGACTGTTGGCGATAAAATGGCATTGTCCCAGAAGCATTATGGGGAAGTGTTGAGAATAAGGGCAATATAAGATGACAGCTCTTTAAGGTAATAAAAGGGAATGCTTCTTGCTTTTAGCTATGCAGAGAGATATTTGTTCACTCTTTGAAACATCTTCTATAAATTAAGCCTTACTTCCTAACATACTGAATTCTCACTAAATGCCTCGAGAAAATTTGATTTTCTAGGGGTTTCAATTATTATGAACTTAATTAATGCTATAAGACTAACTTTTTGTACATATTGGGTTTTCATATTTGTTCATAAAGAAATTTTGTTCTTTTTTATTTAGGCGCAACAACTTCACTTGCCTTGAATCCTCGTTGCTTATTGCAAATGTTACCGCGAGTAGGTCAAATGAAGCTATAGGAATGATGAAAACTTTATCATGGAACTCAGAAAATCCATATCAAAACTAAATATGATCACTATCACCATTAGCATTGATAATCAATAAATTTTCTACAAGGAAAGATCCAGTTAAAAGATATGAAAGTGGAAAATGAGTTATAGACAAGAAGAAATGAAGGAAAATTTGAAGTCACTCAAGTGATTGCATTTGTGATAAACTAAATAGGATATCCTTCCATTTCTTCAATGTCATCATCGACGTTAATCTTCAACTCAAATTTACACTCGACTTTTCATCTTATCATTTTTTTCCTTGAGCTAGGCTCACACGCATTGCCCGTCCTTCTAGTTCCTAAAATCCAAGAAAAAACAGAAGGGTAAGTAGTTTCCTACCCATGAAATTAAGGCATATATATATATACACCAAAGCATGGACATAAAAAAGTGCGCGCGCGTGTGTGTGTGTGAGAGAGAGAGAGAGACAGAGAGAGAGAGAGAGGTAACTAATACCACTCCATTAAGAGATTCAAGGGCAGTTTCCAACTCAGATTTTGTTGAGTAGCATACAAAACCATAACCGCGTGACCTTCCCGTCTCACCGTCATATAAAACTCTTGCTCCAACCACATTTCCATATTCTTGAAACACTTGTGTCAAGCTTTCAGATGTGACTGACCAGGATAAATTCCCAACAAAAAGCTTGTGTTCACTTTCTGGATATAAAGGTTGTTCTTTAGGCTTAGGTTTGTCTGAAAAATTCACCCTTAAGGTTCGACCACCATATTCCTGAAAAAATGGAATTCTTTTAGTATTGATACGACTAGAAGAATCTATCAAAGCATTTTTGAATTGTCAAGTTCTATTGTATCAAAAGAGTTATGAAATTATTTTGTCATTTTTTTTTTTCAAAATTTAGTATAATTCAGCATGTGTGCAGAGGGAAGGGGAAGCAGGGAGAGAAGGAATTTCTTACACTTCCATCAAGATTTTGAATAACTGCATTAGCATCTTCAATGCTACTCATTGTCACAAATGCAAATCCTCTGCTTCTTCCAGTGTTCCTATCATAAAGGACCTAAAACCATGTTGATTAATCAGTATTGAAATCTCCTTGAAAAATAGAGAAAAATAAACAATAATCATATAGTTTGCCACAAATTATAGGGTAAGCAACATATATTTAATGTACGTAAAAAAAAAAAAGCTTCGAGTATGAGCTTTAATTAGTATCTCCAGTCAGCAATTTATGAGGAATTGCATGCAAAGAACTTGCCATCATGATATGGATCTATATCGTGCTAAAATTTCTGATAAACAATAAAGAAAAAAAAAATTCTTTGGAGCCAATGCTAAAAGGTCAACTATGTTTCATCATAAGTTTTCTTGCTCCTGTTGTTAGTGCAGCTTCCAACTTGGTTCTGCTTTCCAAAAATTATTTGAACAGTGCATGTTTGAAGTGAGACTTGAATAACTGTTAAAAACAACTATTCGTGTCATTATAATTTGAATTATTTCTACTCTAAACAACCTTCCGAGTTGCATAAACTCGTACGTAGACTCATCGTATAAATATAGGTATTTGTACACATACGTATAAAGACATGTTGGATCCTAAGAGCCTGTACGGATGTTTCATAGAAATTGAATTGGTTCGTTATGTTTTGCATATAATTTTGTGAACAAATTCATCATTATGAATGGGGCAATTCAATAGTGACAACCATTATCACAAATGACAGTAAAAAATCTGAAATGGGGTCATTTTCTGAATTCCTAAAATTGATCATATCCCAATCAATTATAGTGATGGCTCCAAATTTTTTTGATGACCCCATTCAACATGATAGATTTGTGCTTTAGATGCTATATAAAATACAAATTGAGAAATTCAAATTTCAAGGGATAACCAAACAAGTCCTAAAGTTTTTCTTGTATTGCCGCTCCTGCACTCTCACTCCTGCTTCTGCTCTTGCTTTTCGCTTCAACTACTTATCTCCCAAGTATTTGGGAATTAATGAAATTTTACTCACACCAACTCATGTCTCCCTACCTGTTATGCCATTTGTGGTCTTTGAACCAGAATTCTGTCCCTTACCATTATTCCCGTTCATTAATTTGAAAGTTTAATTGTGTGATATTTTATGACTTCATTGCAAGACAAGGTCTAACAAAGGGGGGGGGGCGGGGGGGGGGAGGGCGAAGGGAGGAGTCTAAAATATACAGATAAAATCTAAGAACAAAAAATAACTAAGATCACATCAGCAATGATTTCCTGATAATTAGGAGAGAGAGAGAGAGAGAGAGATGCCTCTGCAGCCGGTGAATTATGGCTTTGAAGCACATGCTAGGATCAAATAAGTAATTGAACTAGGTGCTCACTTATGCTGTATTACTATGGACAAGTCACTCAGCAGTACTACTAAACAAACAACTGAGAGGTGATCTAATGGGCAATTTTCTGTCACATATGCCAGAGAGCCCCTAGTGAGTCCTGTTTTGCTAATTGGAACACACAAGTTCTAAGCCCCTCTAAAGTGAGGAAATGAAGGAACTGCAAGAATTCTTAAATAGATTCGCCACAGCAGAGGGTTTAACCTGAAGAACCAGAGGTGTAAATCAGGCCAGCTGAGCTGAGTAATGAGTATTGATTGTTTCTTTTAAGCAATCAAGCTTAGAACTCAAACTTGACCTCAGCTTGATTGCACTAGTGACCCTATAATGAACTTATGAACTAGTTAGGGAAGCCTAATTAATCGATAATAAATTAAAAATAGCCTAACCAACTCATTAATTTGCACCATTCATACTGAGACCCCAATTGCCAATGTTGCATAGCATGAAAATGATCTGATTTTCACTACACCCTTATTTAATTTACCCACTAATCGGACAGTTCAGATCAATCGATAAGTTCACTCATACAATTTATGGGATTGTGTCCATGAATCCAACATATAAAACCTTCATCAAAGAAACTAAAATATGGTCTGTGATCTGAACATATTACCTCAACAAGCTCTGGACTCCCATAATCCTGAATAATTCCAGCAAGCTGAGCACTGTCACAATTATAAGGCAAATTTCCAAAGTAAAGTTTAGTGTTCACAGGAGCCTCAACAACCTCTCCTTCTCCTGCCACTTCCTCTCCTTCCCTCTCCTCCTCTGCTTCGACTGGAGCCATTGCAGCCGCCTCTTCTTGAGCCACAGACGCAGATATTCTTGGGATTCGCCACTTGTGAGAGATGGCACCAATTGAAAGTGGTTCGATAACATGAGCATGATATATCAATCCTACTTGTAACATGCGGGTAGATGCAATTCTAAGGATCGGATCGGATCGGATACATTTAAGGGCATGGATCGCTGTCGAGAAAGATGAGCCGATGGCCGCAGCAGCGGAGGTTGCAGCCATGTTGTTGGTGGTTGTTTTTTCAGTTGAGGGGGAGGGAGGTGTTAGAGTTGAAAGTTTGGTTGAGTGTAAGAGTGAAGGATGAAATGCCTAAGCTAACCAATATGATGTGGCAAGCTTGTATCCAATGAGATTGGAAAGGAGATATGAGGGATAAGGTTTGTGTCCCATGTGGAAGAATGTTATATACAGGCTTTTTTCTTAGTTGCTTTTGCATTAATGGTTGGCCTGTACCTTGGCATCCCCGAGTTAGTGACTTTTTTTCATTTATACCAAGGTGGTTTTTTATATTTCCAACCAAATCCCTTGGATTCAATGTGGGTTTGGTTTGAAGATCCAAACTAGACTAGTCTAGTTTTTCTCCACATTTAAATTTTTGTTACTAATTTACTTGCAAGTGGGAATTAATTTTTATATTAATTCTTAAAAAAGATTATGAAGTAATAATTATAAAAGGGATTTTTTTCTCTCTAAGTGAGAGAAATGGTTTAATGAAGGTCTTTCTCCACCACCCGGCAACCCTAAAAAAAAAATGTGAGGGAGAGGAAGGTACTTGGGGAGACATTAAGAAAATTGGAAACTAGACATGATTATAGTTACATGCTAAATGTTATACGATCTCTCTCTCACCCCCATCCTATCCAACCTATTCTATATTTAGTGACATTAGGTGGAATTGAACTCACGTCATTTATTCTGTAGTACAAATTATTATAAGATCAAGATAACTAGAGCATTGAAATGCGACTTCAAAAGATTAATGACAAAAAATATAAACATTTTTTTTCCCTTGGAAAAACCGGTTCGAATATTGGTACCAGGTATAAATGTTGATGCTAAAGTTGCAAAAATATTAGTGCAAGATATAGATGCTGATGCTAAAGTTGCAGGAGGTATAGATGCTAACTTTGGTGGTTCATATAGTTGGAATTTGTATAAGTCAGCTAACAACTAAAACGCAAACTCCATGTTAACTTCTGTTACATGATATACAAAGATCTAGAACACAATAATGTGCCCTAAGTCATTGCAGCATGAAAACTTTTCTTACATTGATAAAGCCATATGATTTTTTTTTTTAATGCATTGCATTATGCACAGGAGTCTAAGATTTAATTCTTTCTATAATAAAATAATTATAACAAAAAAATATTGAGACCTACTTTTGTTGGTGTTGGTGTTAGGGTACAGAATTGTCTACTCAAGTTCGAGAACAACTCAATAAATAGTTTGATGGAACTCACTTTTAAAATAAATAAGTTTCATAAGTTCAAATTTTACTGTTAAAATTTGTTAATTTATTAAATTAAGTTCCAATAAAATATTATTTAACTCGAGTAGAGCATTACACACCTTGATAAGCTTATTAATATTTTAAATAGTTAAATTACTTGAGTTTAATTCAAAATTGACTTAATAAAATATTCATTTAAACTCCCTCATAAGATAAATGGGCATGTTTAAATTTTAATTTTTTAAACTTATGAATTAATTAAACAAATCTTGAATAGTATATTACTGACTTGGTTCAACTCATTTAATTTTTTTTATTTTTTATTTATTTATTTCCAAACCATAAAAATATATCCTACTTCGAATTTAGGGTGCTAACATAAGTTAAATTATTCAAGTTTGGTTGAAAATCGACTCAATAACAAGTTCATTCAAATTCACTCAATGAGTCAAGCTTAAATTTTACTTTTTTGAGTTCGTTAAATTATGAAATCAAGCCTCCATAATATAATGGCGTGTTTGGATGAGCTTCTACTTTCTGCTTTTCTACTTTTAAAAAGAAGAAAAAAATGAAAGTGTTTTTTTATAAATTCTATATTGCAAAATTTTGGTAGTTACTTTTAAAAGTTGGGAGAAAGTCAAAATTTTTTGCTATTTCAACTTTTTAAAATAACCATGAAATTTTTTGCACTAAAAAATTTCATTATTTTACTTTAAAAGTGTAAATAAAAAAAAAAAAAACAACAATGTCCATCAATTCGAATTCAAAACAACTCCACGCTCACCTATAATATTATTGTTTCAACCTCCTTAAACTAATGGAGTACTATGTTCATCTGTCGTCCCACTCAAGCTTTCAAACTTGCCAGCATCCTCTCTCTAAACCTCATCGGAACCCTATATCCTGCAACCCCAACGTACTTCATACAAACCCATACTTCAACAACACTTCCCAATCTGAAACCTCTCAACTCAGAGATCTCGTACTACATGAGAAACGGTCTTGTGAAAGATGCCCAAAAGATGTTCGACGAAATGCCTCAAAGAAACGTTGTCACATACAACGCCATGATTCGTGGGTACTTTCAAAATGGGCAATTCAATAAGGCGCTCCGTTTATTTGATCTAATGCCCGAGCGTGATATCTTTTCTTATAACACAGTGATTGCTGGGCTAATGCAGTGTGGTGACACAAGTGGTGCTAGGGAGGTTTTTGATGGAATGTTGTTTAGAGATGTTGTTACTTGGAATTCGATGATTTCGGGGTACGTTCATAATGGTTTACTCAATGAAGCGGTTCAGGTATTTGATAAAATGCCATCAAGAAATGTGATTTCCTGGAACCTAGTGATTGCGGGGCTCGTGAAATATGGAGAATTTGCTTTGGCTGAAGATTTTTTTAAGGAAATGAGGATTCGGGATGTTGCCTCTTGGACTATCGTGATATCGGGACTTATGAGTGCAGGACGGATTGTTGAAGCTCGTGACTTGTTTGATGATATGCCCATAAAAGATATTCGAGCATGGAATACGATGATAGCAGGGTATATAGAAAGCGGGTTTGCTGAAATTGCAGAAGATTTGTTTCGGGAAATGCCAGTGCGGGATTCTGATTCCTGGAATGAGATGATTAATGGGTTGGTAAATAGTCAGAGAATTAATGATGCTATTAGGCTTTTCACTGAAATGCCCCAGAAATGCCAAAAATCATGGAATTCAATATTGTTGGGACTAATAAGAAATGGGCTCATTAAAGAAGCTCATGCATTTCATGAGAAAAACCCATTTATTGACATCGTGTCACATACAAATTTGATCGTTGGATATTTTGAAATACGTGAAGTTGGGACTGCAATTGAGATTTTTGAATTGATGCCTACTCGAGATACCACTGCATGGAATGCTACGATATGTGGATTAGGAGAAAACGATCATGGTGAGGAAGGTCTGAAACTTTATGTCAGAATGAAAGAAGGAGGTCCATCCTCCGACGAATGTACATTTACTAGTGTTCTGACTATCTGTTCAGACTTGCCAACCTTATATCTTGGTAAACAAACTCACTCGCAAGTAATCAAAACTGGTTTTCTTCATTTCATTGCAGTTTCTAATGCATTGATTACGATGTATGCAAGATGTGGAAACATGCATTCTGCTTCGCTGGAATTCTGTTCCATGCCAACCCATGATGTCATATCCTGGAATTCTATAATCTGTGGATTTGCTCACCATGGAAATGCTGAAAATGCCCTAGAGATGTTCAAACGATTGAGACTAACAGAGGTTAAGCCTAACCAAATAACCTTTGTAGGTGTTCTATCTGCTTGTAGCCATGCAGGATTGGTAGACCAAGGTAAATACTACTTTGATTTTATGAAATATAAGTGTTTTCTTCAGCCAACAGGTGAGCATTATACTTGTATTGTTGACCTGTTGGGGAGATTTGGACTTATAAATGAGGCAATGCATTATATGGATCAAATGAAAGCAGATGGAGTTGAAGTTCCTGCAAGTGTTTGGGGGGCTCTGCTTGGAGCTTGTAGAATCCACAAGAATATCGAGGTGGGTGAGATTGCCGGGGAGAGGGTTCTGGAGATGGAGCCTTATAACTCTGGTGTGTATTTGATTTTGGCTGAAATGTATCTGAGTCGGGGAAGGAGAAAAGATGCCGAGAGGATTTGGGTTCGAATGAAAGAGAATGGAGTAAAGAAGCAACCTGGTTGTAGTTGGATTGAAGTGAACAACAGTGGGCATGTGTTTCTTTCCGGAGATAGTTCACACCCTGAGTTTAGTACAATCTGTTTTGCTTTAGACTTAATGCATATGGAGATGGAGATTGGAACTTTGAAATCAAATGCTGCTTCATGTCAAGAAATACAAGTACCACCTGGTGGATTTTATGGATGATAGATATTGTTTTGATCCTGTTATTGACTTGAGGTGTGGATGGATGTCCTTTGGGAATTGAATCACCCCATTGTGTTCTGTATACAATTTTATATACAAGTTGATCATCATGAATGGGGCCACTCAAACATGGCAGCTATCCTCACATGTGACGGTGAGTGTTGGTGGCATTTTAAGAAATCCTAAGACTGATCTTTTATTGCCATTTGTGGACATAGCTCCAATTTTCTTGATTGGCCCCATTTTAAATGATGGATTTGTAGCATTAAATGCTACGCAAAAACTAATGGAGCCATCCAATTTCCATAGAAGTACAAACAAGCATTTATAGTTCAGATGCAATGACTCAAAACAACAGAACAGGTGAGTGCATGAGTTGAGTTGAGGATGGAAGAATGGAACCCTTTGTGTGGATTTGGGCCAGGGACATTGAGTTGCCATTCAAACAATCTATTAATGGAAAAATGTAAACCCAAACAAGCAGGGATGGGGAGGGACAGGGACTCTAAATTTTGCCGAGGCCTCAAACAAGCAAGAATGAGGAGTTGTAAGAAATTGTGCAAGGCTGTGCACAGGCAATGGCAAGAGGCTGCCGCTTAAAAAGGACGAGAAGAAGTAAGAAGCGAAAACAAGATGGTCTATGATTCAACAGAAGAGAATGGTGAAGAGGGGATCCGTCAACTAATGTGAAATAGTTGGAATAAGATATGAGCGGTGTTGGACCTTCCAATACCCCCAACCCCTCCTGGTATGTGTCGGTGTACAGAAAGTTTGTTTTAGTATCTCCAGGAAACCAAATTGGTCTTTTAGCAAGCGTAAGATAACTGACCCGAAGTTCTGTTTTCCTTGGCAGAGATATCCTGTTTCAGCAAAGATTGAGATGAAAAAAATGTAGTGAAAATTATACTCAATTGTGGGCACCGGATATTGTTTTCTGGCTTATTAGGTCTACCCACGGTGGCTCCTGATAATTGGCAGCTCTTGAAGTATAACATTTGATGTCACCACTTAGGTTGATAAGTTTAATGAATTTGTACTCTTCTTTGTTTGGAACTTTGGATTCAATTCATGTAAAATTCACAAATTTCATGACTTTGAAAATTTGTTGTTTATTGCAATGGCATGATGATTTGAATAGTGATTGGTACTTCATATATGCTTTAGGGGAGAGCCGTCTGTAGACCAGACAAGAACGGTTCCTAATCCCTTCAATCTTTAACCTAGTCTCCAAACCCTTTTTTTTTGGTTTTCCGTAGGCAGAGGCTGTGCAAAAACCCATCACTGACTTGGATTTCTTTTATTCTCCTTTCTGGATTTGTGGGATTCCCATTTAATCATCCCATTTTAGTATTTAAAATTTAATCTGTTTTATCTAATTTAAGAATGCAATTGATTTTCTAATTCCCTGTTAAACCTCATCGACTTTTCAAAACTATGTCATCTAGAAAAATGGTAGGGCCAAAAATCAAACTGCTCTTGGTTACAACTAAACTGAAGTTGCATGAAGTTGCTTGAAAATGCTCATTCGCGCCAAAATAGATGTTGCCATAAAACAAGACTGATTTTGTACGCAAAAATGGTCTTTTATGCATGTTATGGAAACTCAATTCAGTAAGGAATATCAAAATAAAAACATCTCAAAATAGAGAGAATTTTAGGGTTCTCAGAACAATAGACTTTACTTTCTATGGGACACTTGATGATTATGTGAACTAGCTGCAAAAATGCTACCTCCATGCACATTGATCAGAAAAACCACAATGTACATAAGCACTTAAAAGTACAAGGTGAAGCAACTTCATATTGCCCGCTAAATGCAGGAAGATGGTCTAGTGTCACTGGGAGAGCAAAGCATTAAAACCTGTTTTGAAAAACCCACAGGAACAGATAATCACTATCCATGTCTACAAACCCTCCATTTCTAGTTTGTCATGACCCCTCCATACCCCACCCTTGCATTCCATAGCATGAGTATTAATGAAATTGATAAATCTCCAAATTCTTATATTCTCATAGAGCTTGGTTTCTTGGTTCTAAGGTTTGCTCTCTGACTAGGAATCACAATTGCTGACCCTTTCTTTCCCTTGAGATCACTCTTACTATCAGAAACCTCCTTGGTCTTTCTCCCTGTATTTATAGGACTTTCAGGGATGACATGGTTTGGGATAACCTTACATTGCGCATGTCTGTTTTGCACCAAATTATGATTTCTCAAAGCCGAAGGTCGTTCTGCTTTATTCCTGTTTTTATTTCCAATCATCCCATCATTATCTGAATATAAAACAACCAAACGTCAAGAGTCAGAGGCCTACATGATAAGTAAATAGAACACGAAAGAATTTGAATCACATAAATGCTGATATGATTGTAAGAGACCCACAAGCTTTAAATATATAACAAGAGGTCCCTTGAAATCAAGGAGTCAATAACACCAGAAGTGCATATGATGTAATTTGGTGGCGTTGCAGTCTCAATTAATACATTTTACACTAATGTCATCCATGTTGGATGTTAAAGCATAACACTTGGGTTCAATAGGAACGCCTGTCTTCATCTTATTAATCCACTAACAATATAAATTAATGGTTGTATATGATTTCTTGCTCGGTACTAAAAATGTGAACTTCTATTTCATATACACATGCAGTCCTGTTTTAATTACTACATGGAGTTCAATACTATAAAACAAACCTTATCTGCTTGATTGAAAGAAGTTCCTCCATTTCAATGGAAGAAAAAATATAGGTACACTAGGCATATCAGTCCTGTTGGACGACATACTATTACCATCGTGAGATGTCAGTATGCATTGTCACTCTAGTATTTGCATTCTGTGAGTTTATAAAAGTTGTTACTTACAAAATTTCAGTCTCCTTGTGCGGCAAACACAATGGCACCATGAGTTTTCTAAAACCACTTCCACATCTAGTTTTCCCTAACAAGCCTCAAATACAAGATGTCATGAAAACTGCTAGGTAGGATATCAATACCCCCACACTTGTATAATTTCTAAACCATCAAAAGAAACATTTTACCCTATCCTTATACTTCATTTCTTGCATTTTGTTTTTCAGTCTCTTCCATAGGGAGTCATTTTGCTAATATGATTTGTTTGCTAGCGGCGGCATACGTATTGGTATAAAAGACTAGATGAATATCAATGATAACCTAACTTCACAAACTAGTTTGGGATGTATAGGAGAAAAATAAATCATATACTTAAAGATTGAGTCATATACTTAAATACAGTGTGGTAAAATAAAACTACCAGGACTAGATAAGACTGCACGTGGTCGTGGGATCGAACTAGCTCTGATATTTGGTCTGTCGTCTTCATTAGCTCTCTCTTCGTTTTTCTTTGCTCCTGTCCATCATGATGCAGGGTCTATCGAATAAAAGATTTGTAAAAACTAATGAGAAATTTGTTTCAGGAATCAGATGAGAGTAGAAATTAAACCTTTAGATTCAGGAATCAGTGGCATGACTACATTTGGGACATAAGACTCCGGAATTCTTATTATGGGTGGCGGGGAATCATCTTCATACTCCTTCACTGTAAATAACAAATATGTTGTTGATGACTTTGTAAGTCAACTAGCAATTGACATATTAAAAGTAGATGCAGAATGAAATAAACTTCATCATGGTGTTGGGAACCTTTAGTATAGCTATATCAATACTGCTGTGAGGATGTAGCAATTGGATATATAAATTCAATTTTTTCGACTTTAAAAGCACTGGTTTCACACATGAATCATTCATATCAACTTTCCTAGCTCCAAACTATAATAAATGAAATCAAAGCAATTAAATTCCATTCTCATGTCTCATTTCAACTCAGGCTTCTTTTTGGGACAAAAAGTGTATGGATGCTGTTGAATGAGGAGTGTGCCACTAAAATAATAATGGAGGCACATTATTTTTATTAAATTGTGGGTAAAATTAGAAGATGCATGCACTGCGAGCCCATTTTCTGAAAATGAATTTCTTCAAAACAAAGAATTACTATAAAGTAATATTCCCCCATGTTAAAGAGCCATATAATTTGTTTTCAGCAAAGTATTCGCTCTGAGCTTCAACCATGAGTCATCTTCTCAACTCTATTCTCCTATAATCAGCATAATAAATAGTGTTATGAAATCAACAGGTATTGACTCTGTTCAACCATTAAGGCTCCACTTAATTTAAGGAGACAAACCAAATAAAACTAGCTTCAATCCAAAGACTACTATAACCTGCCAATAAACTGGTTGTGCCTTTGGGCGTTTGGCCCCACCCATTGTGACGGGTTGGGAAGGCAAGCAGGAAGATCTCGTAAGACGCATAGCAATGCCCAAATTAATTCAATCCAAGATAGGATAATGTCAAGAAGAACGGTGCACGAGTACTTATAATTTCAAAGGCTATAGACCATTTTTAATTGCAATAGACAGTTTTACTCTCCACAACAGTAAATTTAGAAAGACAACATTGTGCCAACACGTTAGAAATAAATTTTTTAAACAATTTTTGGGGTTATATGAATTTTTCATTTTCATTCTCAATATTAAAAGACAAATTGAGGTGCGGAGAAGGTTTCTTGTGCTTCATTATCCAATTTGATAAACGAGCACTGATAACTTAGTAGAGTTAAAATTGAGTTAAACATGTGTTACTAAGATATATTAGATACCCATATTATTTCTGAATTCTGAGACTATTGGATCCGTGAATAACTAAATAATATCCACTTTACCAGAACAAAGCAGCATGAGAGAAACCCAACCTTGCTCAAACAGTCAATTGATCATGGAAATGATCAAAAACTCAAATACCCAGATATTTTAATCGATCACTCTTGCCAGAAGTATTAACTTCTCAAGCTCGAGATTAATCAAACATTGGAAGAAAATTATTACAAATATGAATTACTAAGTAATTTACATTTAAAGGCCGATATAGGAAATATAGGACGAAGGAATACCTGGAGTACAGGAATCATGTATGGAAAGAGATTGAAAAGCTTTCAAGGAGTGCAAAGTACTTCTCTCCTGATCCTGTAAGGCATATTGATCATCTGGGTCTTCTTTCCTCACCTTCACCTTAGGATACACTGCAAAATTCAGACAGTAACAAGACCCAAATCAGTATAAAACCATGGTCATATCTAAAAGTCCAACACTATATATATATATAAGACGGAAACTAGATTGAAAAAAATTGAAAAAAAAAAATACCCACTTGTTTTGTTTTCCTAGCTTCTTCAGCTGTTGGGAAAAATATGATATATGGATTCCGATTTCTGGGTTTTCAAAATCGCAAAGAAATCAATAACACAAAAAACAAGTGTGAATGGATGTGAATATTGACCAGAAATGAAAGCAATAAAAGCAAGTTCTGTAAAAAAGAATCCCCAAAAGATCAAACAGGAAAGCTACGCAAAAATAAAATTAATAAACAAAGGAATCCAAATAAAAAAACACACTTGCTTTTGTTTTATTTTGGGAGCTTCTCCAGTTGTTGACAGGAATAAGAAATGGGTATTGCGTTTTAAACTCTGAAACGAAAGCAAAAACACCGAAAACATGTGTTGTGGATGTGAATATTCAGCACAGAGAATCCGCGCTTATGGCCTTGATTTGGGAAGTGGGAGGTGGGAAAACGAATTGACTTTCTGCAAAACAAATGGGGAAGGAAGGAATCATCGCTTGGTCAAATGAAAACAGTGTTTGGCACTTGGCAGTGGTAGGCCCTACCAACCACTTTGGAAGTCACCGAATCTGATACGTTTCCCAAACGGAAGTGTCTTTAACGGTTTCGTTTGGCCCCTTCTATTTGTGAGGATGCTTGGATTTTTATTTTTTTATCCATTGAGCTCTTCATTTATTATTAGTTTTTTTTTATGGGGAAAATATACTTTGCTTTCATGTAGTAAAGGCCAAAAATACTTTGCACCCTTTTACCAGTGTTATTAAACTTGGATCGGACCGGCCGGTTCAACCGGTTGGACCGGGAACTAGTCCCATCTCCGGCTGGTTCAACCCACAAAAACCCAGTTTTCAAATAAACCGTTCAACCCGGTTAAAAAACCGATTAAAAACCCGTCAACCTGGTTTTTTTTTTTAAATAATTTTTAAAATTTTTTTAACGTGCTAAAATGACTAAAATAGTCCTAATATTTGTAATGACTGCACATAAATTCAAATATATGAATTGATTGTACAAACATTTAAAAAAAAATTATATTTTGAATCATTTATAGCTTTTATTCTAATAAATAAATAAATAAATAATATATTTATGACGTCACGGTTCAACCCGGCGGTTCAACCTGTTGAACCGGTTGACCCTTAACCCGGTAACTTTTCCGGTTCGATGAACGGTCCGATTTTTAAAACACTGCCTTTTACTTCAAAAGTGAACACTTGACCATCTTCACTTTCAAAATTTGGCATAAGGATGTTTTATTATATTGTGATTTTACCAATATACTCTAACTCCTCATTTTACCAATATACGGTGGCTCTCTCTTTCTGTGTGTATATACATTTTAGCGAAGAACACATCTCTTCCATTTTTGTAATCGCTAAACGAAACTAATATCAATCTATGAATAATCACTATCGCGTCTGCTAAATATGGCAAATCTCATCTCCTACACCATCTCCTCCTCTTCTTCATCATGGTGGTCAACCACATTTTCTATCTCCAAAATCCTGTATTTAGCTCTTCATATATATATACCCTTCTCTGTCTTAGATCTTCTTTCTAGCTAGATTGTAGAGAGAGAGAGAAATATGGGGGAGGAGCAGTCTCATTCTCAGTACTCTACATTTTCTCCCTCTGGCCTTCTTTGTTAAGAAAATGAAAGTGGGTTGTATGAAGATGTAGTGGATGAAGACAGTTTCATTAATATAAATAATTGCAGTGCTTCACATGAGTATGTAGAATTGTTGGTTGATAGAGAGATGAGTTTTGGATTCAAAAGAAGAGAGCGAGAAGAATGTTTGGTGATTAAAAGTTGGGTTAAATGTGCCCAATTGAATGCTTTTACATGGACATTCAAAGTTGAGTCTCAAAACCCCATTTCATTTTTTGCTTAATTAATTAAAACCCATAATTTTAGTAAATCGGTTCTTACATTACTCATTAATACATTGAACGAACAAAATACCAAACTTTGCTTAGGATTGGCTTTGTAAGAAGATTGTAAATTTGAGATCACTAGTAAAACAAATGAAATGATCTTAATTTTATTTTTGAATTCGTTAATTATTGAGACAAGCTTGAATATCTTACTATTCTACTAAATTTGACTGTTTTTGCGTGTAATTTTAAGGCATTAATAACTAAAAAAAAAAATTGAATTTTTTTTTCTTTGTAGGGTCCTTCACCTATCAACTCTCAATTCCTATTTCTCCCTACTTTTTTTGAACAGGTTTAGTTATAGTTGATAGGTAGGCCCTCATATTAAAAAAAAACTTTAAACATATAACAATACTTTGTAGCGGTGCATAATATTTTCAGGTTTATCTATCTATTTTATTTTATTTACAATACGAGATACATAAATAGAATTAGCAGTTGTCAATTACTGGGGAGTGAGGAGCACTAAAATGGACTAATTTTTATTATGAAGAATAGAATTCAAAACTTCATTCCTCAAAGAAAGACATAAATTACTAAACTAGAAATAAAAACAATTAATTGGGCCTGTTGGGAATTTCGAAAATTGGGTCTGATTAGTTGTGATCTCTTTCTCTTATATGGTTTTTATGTAAATCAGCTTATAGTTGATTTGAAAAAAACTGTCTTTATGCTTTATTTTCTGAACAGGATTGAACTGATCTACATGAAAAATGCACTTATCAAACAGTACTAAATAAAAACCAGCCAGCCTTATCCTCAATTGACCAAGTTCTTAAATTTGACAAACAGCCCCTTAAACATCTTTTAGATTTGGAGCATCAAAAAGTTCTTATGATGGATACAGTCTTATTGAAGACAGAGCTACCCGAACCCGCTTTGAGGAGATTGAGTGGGTATCGGGCTCAAGGACCGGGTACTGTTCTGAGTTGTAAGCATCGGATTTAGGGTTCTCAGCGATGTGGCAGAGAACTTGGTCGAGCTCAAGCTTGAATCTCAGGCGGTTTTCCACGGCGATACGACGCCGCATTGAAGACGAGGGTGACTGGATATATTCTTCTGAGTGGTGGGGAAATGAATCCGACGGCCATACCGTTCTCCGATCAACTTCCGACAAGGGAAACGGCGTCGTCTCCGTTGTTGCATATCCTTCTTCCAGACCAGTTACTCTCTCTCTCTCTATATATATATAGGCGCGCGCACACGATTGTGTGTGTATATATAACACTGTGCACTCTTCAATTCAGTTGGGATTTGTTGGTGCTATGCATTTTTCGTAATGGATCATGCACAAATTTATTAATGTACTGTATTTGTCTCTATGTCGTAGACAGCGTCTACTGGATGATTTTTTATTGCAATTTTTTGCAGGATGAAATTCACTGGCCAAGAACAGAGAAATGGCTTCAGCAAAGGTATGCAGAGATAAATCCAGGTTATGAGCACAGTGAACACTTTAAGATACTTGGTTATCAATGGCGCGTGCTTCGCTTCAATGATGATACTCGCCAAAGCGCGGTTAAAATAATGGCTGCTTACAAGGAATCAGATCCGGGCTCTGTATGCTTTATGCAGCAGGCATATTGTCTGGCTGTTCCATGTAAATTTCTTCATTTTAACTTGTATTGTTTGACAAAAGAACAATTTAGATGGGTTCAAGTTTCATTTCATACTGCAACTGATGGAATTTCCTCCCCCACTAATAGGTTTAAGGGAGGCCAAAAATTCAAGAGCTCAAAAAATCATTGTTGAAGGAAATTGTTCTAATATATTTAGATGGATTAAAGTAGGTCGTGGAGGCCCTTGGAGGTTATTAAATATTTCCACAGAGAGCCGTTGACATCTCTAAATCTTTGGAGATTGGGTGCTTATATTTGTGAGAAAGTGGAGCTTTGATGCCTTTAGGGATTCTTTTGGCCATTATATGTTCCATAATGTTTTATTTTTTAATCCCCTTTGTGTTTTAGTCAGTTTCTGTTCTTTTGCTTTCATTGTTTTGTCTCTCTGAGGAAATCTCTTCTTGTCTATAACTATTTGTTTTTCATGAGAGAGAGAGAGAGAGAGAGAGAGAGAGAGAGAGGTTCCATGTCACTGAAGCTAGTAAATATGGTTTCTTACTATGATATCAATAGACATGCTGTCTAATCT